>JAVIAB010000001.1:81432967-81557967 GCA_032433765.1 Megaustenia siamemsis | reverse complement strand
TCTAGCTTGTTTCAGGATTGTCTCTACTTCCTTTGTACTATGGCGTTGGTTGGATTAGCGAAGACTCCCACCTGCTTTTTGTAAGTTGAACTGTGTTCTCGCGTCTATGGTTATCACAGTGTGCTGGTATTCACTGCAGGACAAGTTCTGTCTTCTACGCCAGCGAATATGATTTCTTGGGGCACACTTTAATGTAGGTGAACTCAAAACGGAAGAATTAGTTTGCAACGAGATTAACCAAATAAATAAAATGAGATAAAGTAAAAAGTGCTGGATTGTGTTAGGCAGCCAGGTATGTTCAGCTTTCTAGCAAAGTCGTCTACGCCCAATTTGTCTAATGCAGGATGCACGGATTCCAAAAGAAATCCTACCTGGCGAGATATTCTTTGACATAGGAAAACCAACCATACGGTTCAAATACGCCTATAAACATGTATAAAGGCATATGCATGAAAGCAGGCGAAATCGATTTGAGAAAGGTTGATAATTCTACGCTCGCAAGAGGAAAGAAAGAGCAATGTAGGACAAGATCTTGAAAGGGCCCTAGGACAAGATCTTGAAAGGGCCCTAAATCTATTGCCTCGTCAAACT
Source organism: Megaustenia siamemsis (assembly GCA_032433765.1). NCBI lineage: Eukaryota > Metazoa > Mollusca > Gastropoda > Stylommatophora > Ariophantidae > Megaustenia > Megaustenia siamemsis. The sequence continues at coordinate 81,557,376 of JAVIAB010000001.1, read as the reverse complement.
GGCAGGGTCCTATTACTATATAAAGGGACGTTACGCTCACGTCTTGTAAGAAAAAAAATACTAGAAAAGACTATCTTAAAGGAAATGAAGACAAGTTGTCAAAAACGTCACAGATGGCAGTGTCAAAATGGCAGTGTCAAGATGGCAGTGTCAAGATGGCAGTGTCAAGATGGCATGATGATTACATGGTTCTTTCAGCTGCGTTCCGCTTGTTATTGATAACCTCCGACACCTCGTGCAAATATTGCTACCTTGCTTTATTGTTGTGTAGAGTGTGTTGTTTGTGAGCGTATTGGAAAGAGCTGACATCGCAAATCTTTAGAACAGTATTGTAACAGGTGTTCTGCTGTTGTCATCTTTTCTTTCAGTCGTTCACCCGATGACTACTCTAGGAATTATTTGCCTTCTTCGTTATCTGTCTTTAGAAGGACGTTAGGTGGATGTAGATACCTTGTGTTTTAGTTTTCAGCAGAACTGTCACATTTGAGCCTTTCGACTTCAGCATGTTATTTGTGAGTACCGGATTGGCATCCATCTTCGGTCCCTTCTCGCTTGGTAAGACTAGACAGGTTAGTCTCTTTCTGTAAGCACCGCCAAGAGGTGGACTAGGGTCCAGATGGTTCTGGGTCACCAATCTTGGCGCTAACCATCAGCTATGGGTCACTGACAGCTTCCAGGTCTGCTGCTGTGAGGCGCCTCTGCGTCCACTATTTATGTATTATGTTGGTAGCGTTGTAGTTTCGACGTCGTAGAGTGACTTAACATCTCTTGTCCGTAGCTTGTGTTGTGTTCTGTCGTTCTGTTGTTAAGCGTCTACATGTTTCTAAGGCGTATACAAAAACTGATTTACCATGGATGCCCCTTCAGCCTGATTTTAGAGCCAAGTGTGCTATTTTCTTTCCAAAGAGATTTTAGTTTTGCAAGGGTTCAGGAAGTCAGAGCTATTCTGACTTATATTTAAGAATTGTTGACTTCGTCTCTGACAGTTATTCCCACGTATTTACATGTGTCAACTGTTTATATCTCTTGCCCAATTATTTTAATTAGGAAGGAAGGAAGTAAAGAAGGAAGTAAGAAAGAAAGGAAAGAAGGAAGGAAGGAAGGAAGGAAGGAAGGAAGGAAGGAAGGAAGGAAGGAAGGAAGGAAGGAAGGAAGGAAGGAAGGAAGGAAGGAAGGAAGGAAGGAAGGAAGGAGAAGGACGGACGGACGGACGGACGGACGGAAGGAAGGAAGGAAGGAAGGAAGGAAGGAAGGAAGGAAGGAAGGAAGGAAGGAAGGAAGGAAGGAAGGAAGGAAGGAAGGAAGGAAGGAAGGAAGGAAGGAAGGGGGAGGGAGGAAGGAAGGAAGGAAAGAAGGAAGGAAGGAAGGAAGGAAGGAAGGAAGGAAGGAAGGAAGGAAAGAAGGAAGGAAGGAAGGAAGGAAAGAAGGAAGGAAGGAAGGAAGGAAGGAAGGAAAGAAGGAAGGAAGGAAGGAAGGAAGGAAGGAAGGAAGGAAGGAAGGAAGGAAGGAAGGAAGGAAGGAAGGAAGGAAGAAGGAAGGAAGGAAGGAAGGAAGGAAGGAAGGAAGGAAGGAAGGAAGGAAGGAAGGAAGGAAGGAAGGAAGGAAGGAAGGAAGGAAGGAAGGAAGGAAGGAAGGAAGGAAGGAAGGAAGGAAGGACACATGTTTCTTTAGCAGTTTCTCCATATGACCAGGATCTGTTTTTAATTTTTTTTAAAAATCAGATTCTGCTGTCTTTTCCTTTCAGTTTATAATTTTGTCTTGGTGGTCAGTGTCATCGGTGTGTTTGGGTCATGCAATATAAAGATATACTTGAGTCAGTTAGAACAATGAGCTCAGTGACCTGTAATATAGTCACTATATTCAGGGGGTATTTGTGATCCGTTGGACACACCATTACAATTGACTACGTTGCCCTGGACATTTCACGACGGTAATTATATTTGTTGGGGGAACTTCTCTTCTTGGTAGTCCATCATCAGTGGGTGTTGTCTCCACATCGAAGGTTGTCTACCATGGAGCGTCATTCATCCATTGGGTGTTGTCTCCACAGCGAAGGTTGGCTACCACGGAGCGTCATTAATTCATTGGGTGCCGTCTCCACATCGAAAGTTGGCTACCATTGAGCGTCATTAATTCATTGGGTGTTGTCTCCACATCGAAGTTTAGCTACCATTGAGCGTCATTAATTCATTGGGTGTTGTCTCCACATCGAAGTTTAGCTACCATTGAGCGTCAATAATTCATTGGGTGTTGTCATCACATTGAAGGTTGGCTACCATGGATCGTCATTCATTCATTGGGTGTTGTCTCCACATCGAAGGTTGGCTACCACGGAGCGTCATTCATTCATTGAATGTTGTCTCCACATCGAAGGTTGGCTACCATGGAGCGTCATTCATTCAGTGAGTGTTGTCTCCACATCGAAGGTTGGCTACCATGGAGCGTCATTCATTCATTGGATGCCGTCTCCACATCGAAGGTTGGCTACCACGGAGCGTCATTCATTCATTGAGTGTTGTCTCCACACCGAAGGTTGGCTACCATGCAGCGTCATCATTCATTGGGTGTTGTCTCCACATCGAAGGTTGGTTACCATTGAGCGTCATCATTCATTAGGTGTTGTCTCCACATCGAAGGTTGGCTACCATTGAGCGTCATTCATTCATTCATTAGGTTTTATCTTCACATCGAAGGTTGGCTACCATGGAGCGTCATTCATTTATTAGGTTTCGTCTCCACATCGAAGGTTGGCTACCATGGAGCGTCATTCAATCATTAGGTGTTGTCTCCACATCGAAGGTTGGCCACCATGGAGCGTCATTCATTCATTAGGTGTTGTCTCCACATCGAAGGTTGGCTACCATGGAGCGTCATTCATTCATTGGGTGTTGTTATCACATCGAAGGTTGGTTACCATGGAGCGTCATTCATTCGTTTGGTGTTGTCTCCACATCGAAGGCTGGCTACCATGGAGCGTCATTCATTCATTGGGTGTTGTTATCACATCGAAGGTTGGCTACCATGGAGTGTCATTCATTCATTGGGTGATGTCTCCACATCGAAGGTTGGCTACCATGGAGCGTCATTCATTCATTAGGTGTTGTCTCCACATCGATAGGTTGGCTACCATGGAGCGTCATTCATTCATTAGGTGTTGTCTCCACATCGATGGTTGGCTACAATGGAGCGTCATTCATTCAGTGGGTGTTGTCTCCACATCGATGGTTGGCTACAATTTAGCGTCATTAATTCATTGGGTGTTGTTATCACATCAAAGGTTGACTACCATTGAGCGTCATTCATTCATTGGGTGTTGTCTCCACATCGATGGTTGGCTACCATTGAGCGTCATTAATTCATTGGTGTTGTCTCCACATCGAAGGTTGGCTACCATTGAGCGTCATTCATTCATTGGGTGTTGTCTCCACATCGATGGTTGGCTACCATTGAGCGTCATTAATTCATTGGGTGTAGTCATCACATCGAAGGTTGGCTACCATGAAGTGCCATTTTACTCTGTCTTTTGTCTTGATAGTTCACGTTGTCATCTGCACATGTCCTACTGATGTTATCGATCCACTTTAGACTCGGTGTTGCCTCGTCTGTCTTGTACTTTCCTGTCAAAGATGACCATCGGTAAGGTTTTGTGTCTTTTACATGTCACAAAAAATGTTGTTCTCTGAGTGGTTTAATTTGATTAAACTGTAGGCCCTGAAAGTTCTGGTGAAATATCATCATCTCAGGTTTTGTTGATTTTCTATGTTTCTCTGTGTTGTTCGCCCATGTAATTATCTCCCGTAGTTCTTCTTTTTTTTCGGTTCCCGTGATCCACTCTTCTAAGTAATTATATTGTTGTTATGCTCCATTGAATCCCTTTCTTTGACTTTTATGTTATGTTGAACCTCTCTGAAAAGAGAATTGCTAAACACAATTCAAACAAGACAAATGCCATTTTTGGGCCATGTTAAAAGACACAATAGCCTACTAAAAGTAATCATGTAGTGGAAAATACAAGGTAAAAGAGGCAGAGACAGATCAAGACTAACATGGACGAGTAACATCAAAAGATGAACAAACCAACCTATGACAACCTGTACCATCAAAGCAAGACAGAGCAGAATGACGCTCCATGGTAGCCAACCTTTGATGCGGAGATGATGATGTTTATGAAACCTCTCTTTTATGTAATTATATTCTAGTTATGCCCCTTTGGATATCTCTCTTTGACATTTTAATTTATTTCAAACCTCTCTTTTATGTAATTATATTCTAGTTATGCCCCTTTGGATATCTCTCTTTGACATTTTAATTTATTTCAAACCTCTCTTTTATGTAATTATATTCTAGTTATGCCCCTTTGGATATCTCTCTTTGACATTTTAATTTATTTCAAACCTCTCTTTTAAATAATTATATTATACTTGTACTCCATTAAACCCGTCTCTTTTACATTTTTTATATTAAACCTCTCTTTTAAGTAATTATTTTGTAGTTATGCTCATTGGATCCTCTCTTTTATGTAATTATATTGAATTTGATCTACGTTGAACTCTGTTTATCTGTCTTGATCTTATATATAGTCTCACTTCACCCTTATTATTCTTATCTTACGAGAAACATTCATTTTAACTGTCCTTGGTCCTTGTATTTGTTGGTTAGAGGGTTAGTGTCACGCCTTGCTGTAAACCCTTTCAACAGTCCTGAAACAGAATTCATTTGAATTGATCTTATCACGTGGGTAAAGGAAGTAATAGAGGGTGAGCGAGAGAAGCGTGTAACCAGCCAGATAGCTTTTGCTTACGTTCGCCCGATGACTAAAGTATTCTAGAGTATTCGTAGACTGTAGAATTCCTCTTCGTCAACCGCCCTTACAAGGACGTTAAGTGGACGTGTCTGCGTTGTGTTGTGGTTTGCAGTATAACTGTTATATTTGCGCCTTTCGGCCCAACTCATCCGACTTCAAAAACACATTTTTGAGTACCGGGTTGTCTTCCCTCTTCGATCCCTGCTCGCTTGGCCAGACTAGACAGGTTAGTCTTTACTAGAGGCACCGCGGAGAGGTGGAGCAGGGTCTGGATGGTTCTGGTTCACCGATCCTGGCGCAAGCCATCAGCTGTGGGTCGCTGACAACTTCCAGCTCTGGTGCTGGGAGACGCGCCTTCGCCTCCAGCCAGATAGTGAAACTATTATCGAGCACATTATTTACTATGTTTTTTTGTAGACGGGAAAGATCAACTCAGCGATGCTGCCGCGAGTAAAGGGATGTTAACTTTAAGCACTAATTATTGACTAAGTGATTGATTGATACCTCTATTAGACGTACAATCTTATATATATCTGGGCAGTAATATAGATAAAGAGGGAGGAACAGAAAATGATACCAAAATAAGGATATCAAAAGCAAGAGGAGCTTTCATTGCACTGGGAAACATAAGGAAATCCAAAGAAATTAGTTTAAATACACAAATAAAAATTTTCAACTCAAATGTTAAGGTGGTCCTATTATATGGTTGTGAAACATGGAGAACAACAAAATTGACAATCACGAAGATACAGACTTTCATTAATGGATGCTTACGCAGAATAAAAGGATGGAAATGGCAGGACACAATCACTAACATAGAATTATGGAAATGTATCAGTGAAAAGGAGCCGCGATAGCTCAGTGGTTAGTGAACTGGACTACAACGGACAAGGGGTAGGGTTCAATCCCAACCGACGGCTTCCGGGTTCACCCAGCCTTAATTGAGTACCGGATTTTTTTCTGGGAAAGTAAAACAGCACGGGCGTAATACCGACCACATTACCCCAAAAATCATGTGCTGAAGGTCTGTAAAATATAGGGTCACTAACACCATATTTCCCTATACGCCACTTGGCGTGACGGGGGTACTTTACTTACTTTACCAGTCAAACGCCATTGGATAAAGAGATACAGCGAAGACGATGGCGCTGGATAGGACACACACTACGGAAGCCATCTGAGAGTATTACACAACAGGCCCTTTTTCGGAATCCCCAGAGGAAAAGACAAAGAGGAAGACCAAGGAATTCTTGGAGAAGAGAGATAGAAGCAGCGATGAAGATGATGGGGAAGACATCGAATGATCTTAAAAGAATAGCAAAAAAACAGAACGACTTGGAAAGTGTTTGTTGAAGACCTATGCTCCACTGGGAGCTAAAAAGGTAGAAGAAGAAGAAAAAGATTGAATGCCACTTGCATATTGTTTATTACTATTTTCCTAATATATTTACTCTCTGTCTCTCTCTTTCACTCTCTCTCACTCTCTCTCTTTCACTATCTTTCTCACTCTCTCTCTTTCACTCACTCTCTCTCTCACTCTCTCTCTCTTTCACTCACTCTCTCTCTCTTTCACTCTCTCTCTCTCATTCACTCACTCTCTCTCTCTCAATTACTTCTTTCCTCTCACTATTCCACTCTAACCCCAATCCCACACTCTATTTCTCCCACCCTTTCCTCTCACTATTCCACTCTAACCCCAATCCCACACTCTATTTCTCCCACCCTTTCCTCTCACTATTCCACTCTAACCCCAATCCCACACTCTATTTTCCCACCCTTTACTTCTTCTCTTTCCCTGCCTATCTCTCATACTCTATTTTTTTCTCTCTCTGCTTCTTTTTCTCTCCCTCCCAATCTCTTTTTCCTATTTCTTGCTACCGTCATTCTCTCTCCATTTCTCGCTCCCTCTGTCTCTCTTCCTCTCTCTCACACTTTACTTCTCATCCCCTCCTTCCCTATCTTTTTTCTCTCCTCTTACTCGCGCAGGTCTCTACTCCTTATCTATCATCTCACTCTCCCTCTTTTCTCCTTCTTTCATTTTGTCCCTTCCTAACTCTATCTCTCTCTCATCCTCTCTACCTCTCATTCTCCATCCTCCCAGAGACCAGGTGCTCTACCTTCACAAAAACAGGTCACGGCCTTACAGCCACAAAGAACTCCCACCTGTCAGGGGCTATGACTAGCACAGTAAGAGAGAGAGAGAGAGAGAGAGAGAGAGAGAGAGAGAGAGAGAGAGAGAGAGACGTGTGATGGAGCGACCATAAACTAGACAGAGAATACACTAGACTAGTAATTAAATCGAACAGATAATGAACTAGGTATATGTATTCTCTTCTTCCTCACCTTTCCTATCTCGTTTACTTTTCTGCGTCGAGGGAAGATATAATTTGCTGTCTTTACTCTTTTATTGGCCTCTCCAGCTGTTATGTTTCCTAGTGTTTCTAATATTCCATCAATTCATCTTTTTCGTGGTCTGGTGTTCCCGTTATGTTTATTGAAGGCTCGTTGTGTAGTGTTTTATTCTTTCTGCCATATCACGCGGTCAAACCATTGTATCTGCTGTTTCTTTATTGACACTATGACGGGAATAATTCCTAGCTTTTTTCTCAGTGCTTCATTTCTGATCTTATCGCTAATATTCTGTTCCTGTCATTCTTCTAACACATTTCATCTCGATAATTGTAAATTTTCTTATTGTTCTTGCATCTAGGGTCCACATCTGGCATTGGTAGCACAACGTTGGGATGAAGATTGTATTGTACAGTGCCTGTTTTGACCTTAGTGATATCATTAAAAAAAAACACGAATCAAAGATAATCGCGATGATAAAATGAAAGTTGAATAAACTAGGCTTGGCTTGACCTAATCTCATACAGCCGTGAACTAGTTGTTCATTACTGATTGTTGTTTGTCACAGAACGTCACAAGTAATGACAACTGTTCTATGGTACATGTGATTGAGGTGGTCATTACTTATTCTTTTCTGTTCCTTCCATGGGACAATAAGGGTAGAAGTCAAGTACGAGACTTGAATCGGAGTCTCAGCACGCGAGTTTCCACCCAAATGTGCTCGGTAGCCTATCCAGAAGTGTTCGGAGACTTCTGGATAGTGTCGCTTCAAGCATTGAAACTTACGATGTGCGGCGGCATTTCTTGCCGTCCCAGAGTACTACCCTGGTACTCATTTCTACCAGCGGCTGGATCGACCGCTGGGGTATTTTTTTTTTTCCAACCACGAGTACAACTCACACTGCTCCCAGCGGGAATCGAACACGGGTGTCCGAATGTCGGTGGCCCAGTCGTGTTGTTTTCCCAACTAGATTACCGAGGCCCAACAGGAAAATAATTGGGTATGTAGGTTATCACTACGAACGTAAATATACTGGACAGATGATGGAATCAAATCTGAAAGTAGACAATTGATAATCTTAATCCTTTTTTCTTTTTGTTCTTTTCTTTCTCATGTGTCATTCAGCTTCGAGGGAAGATGTAGTTTACTTCTTCTTCTTCTTCTACCTTTCTGCTCCCTGTGGAGCATAGGTCTTCAACAAGCACTTTTCATGCCGTTCTGTTTCTTGCCATTCTTTTTAGATCATTCCATGTCTTCCCCATCATCTTCATCTCTGCTTCTATCTGTCTTCTCCAAGAATTCCTTAGTCTTCCTCTTCGTCTTTTTCCCTAGGGATTCCAAAAAGGGCCTGTTGTGTAATACTCTCAGTTGGCTTTCGCAGTGTGTATCCTATCCAGCTCCATCATCTTCGCTGTATCTTTTTATCCACAGGTATTTGAATAGTACATTTCCATAATTCTATGTTAGTGATTTTGTCGTGCCATTTCCATCCTTTTATTCTGCGCAAGCATCCATTAATGAAAGTCTGTATCTTCATGATTGTCATTTTAGTTGTCATGTAGTTTACTGCCACCAGTTAATAAACTAAGTGGATCGTATGGAGTGTCTCACTTGCTACTCATGTCATCACTTCTTTAAGGGGTTTACCACTAAACGTCCTCTCTCTGTAGGATATACAAACACATTTTCCAGATGCCCTGTGTGAACTCACACGCACTAAAAACTAAATCTCACGAACAACACCCGTATTGTGTTGGTACTGTCAACCAAATGACACGAACTACCAGAGTGGTCCGTTAGTCAGGATACTGTACTCAGTGTCACAACAATTAGATGCCAAACACACATACCTTACACACATTTCCTTTCAGTTCTCACACAATGAATGTTCCCCTGTTCAAATTTCGTTGGAACACCTTCACTGGTTCTAGAATAATTGAGGAAATTTGCAGTTTACCATCTCCATCTCGGTGAGCTAGATACCAACTATAACCGGCCTGGTTTTGTGATAGCGTCAAACTGCAATCGAACCTATATTCATGTTAATGCTCAGTCAGTTCTCTACCACGATACCACTGACATTTTCAGTCACACCAAACAGAAATGAAGAGGACCAGATCTTACAGTACGGTTGTGATAAACTAGACTGATGATAAATTAGACATGATAAACTAGATAAATGATAAACTAGACAAGTGATAGACATATTATAAACTATACAGACGATAAACTAGACAATTAATAAACTAGACAGATGATAAACTAGACAATTAATAAACTAGACAGATGATAAACTAGACAGATGATAAAGTAGACAGATTATAAACTAGACAAGTGATATAATGGACAGTTTATAAACTAGACAGATGATAACATGAACAGAATATAAACTAGACAGACGATAAACGAGACAGATGATAAAATGGACAGATTATAAACTAGACAGATGATAAACTAGACAAATGATAAAATGGACAGATTATAAACAAGACAGATTATAAACTATGCAGATGTTAAACTAGACAGATGATAAATTAGACAGATTATAAACTAGACAGATGATAAACTAGACAGATGATAAACAAGACAGATTATAAACTATGCAGATGATAAACTAGACAGATGATAAACTAGAGAGATGATAAACTAGACAGATGATTAACTAGAGAGATGATATCTAGAGAGATGATGAACTAGAGAGATGATAAACTAGAGAGATGATTAACTAGAGAGATGATAAACTAGCGAGATGATAAACTAGACATATGATAAATTAAACAGTTTATAAACTTTAGAGATTATAAACTAGAGAGATGATAAACTAGACATATGATAAACTAGACATATGATAAACTAGACATATGATAAACAAGACAGATTATAATCTATGCAGATGATAAGCTAGACAGATGATAAACTAGAGAGATGATAAACTAGAGAGATGATGACTAGAGAGATGATAAACTAGACATATGATAAATTAAACAGTTTATAAACTTTAGAGATTATAAACTAGAGAGATGATAAACTAGACATATGATAAACTAGACATATGATAAACTAGATTATCTTATGCTGGATATTGCTTTTTGCTGGACAGCTTCTCTGGTGGCTGAATCTACCAATTTTGGATGGACATATTTGACCTCAGAATGAACAAGACATATTAGTGGTGCCTGGCCTCCTTTCCTTTCTCCTGCTTCTTTTGTCTTTTGATTGTATCATCAACGGTTTCTCGAAGATAATCTAAAGAAATAATGAACTAATGACACATAAGACTTGACATAAACTAAACAGATACTCAACTGATGACACATAAGAATTGACATAAACTAAACAAATAATCAACTGATGACACATAAGACTTGAGATAAACTAAACAAATAATCAACTGATGGCGCATAAGACTTGACATAAACTAAACAAATAATCAACTGATGACGCATAAGACTTGACATAAACAGTTGACAAACTTGTCATAAATAGTTTCCTCTCTCTCTTATAATAATTCCTCATCATGTTATCTCTATATCTCTTGCTCTTCTTCACATCTTGCCACAGCCATTCTCTCTCTCTCTCTCTCTCTCTCTCTCTCTCTCTCTCTCTCTCTCTCTTTCTACTTCTTCTTCTCGTTTTTTTCGTACTCTGTAGGACACATCCTTTCATGTGTCCAATGTTTCACTATTTGGTCTAATTAAATCCTAATTCTCCTAGCGTCTTTTTATCTTTTAACACAGACTCTACGAAAATCCTGCCCTTTTAAAAGATAGATTTATGAGGTATTTCTGACTCGGATTTATGTTTAATTTGTTCAGTGTGTTATACCTGCTGCCTTGGCCATGTACACCGTATGAAAGATGGCCGCATAAGTAGTAGAGGAGCCGTTAAATGCCCGCCGTTCTGTATTAATCACAGAAAAATGCTGCATTTTTTGTCTATATAAAAAGTTTACACGCAGTTAAACTTGGCAAAATGGTTCATTTTTGTTTGTATAAAAAAGTATAGAATAATCATTGACTACCGTTAAGTGGGAATATAATGAATACAATGTGATCCAAGAAAGAGTTTTGTACAGATACAGGCAGAAAGAAGGGAATTAAGACAAAGACCTAAGTATAGTTTAGCAGAATTCTTTTATTATCTCAATAGATATATAACACAACATTCAGTGGATGTTATATAACATTACAATAGTTACAATACTTATTATCGGTGCTGATGGTGAAGCTGGTGTTGTAGAGGGTGTTGATGGTGAAGCTGGTGTTGTAGACGGTACTGATGGTGAAGGTGGTGTTGTAGACAGTACCAATGGTGAAGGAGCTGATGTAGAAACTGAATGTTTAAGTCTCATATGGCTGGCTAAAGAACTTCGACTCGTATATGAACGTTAACAAATGGCACAAGCATGGCATATAAGGCGATGTGCGGCCAGTATATGCTGAACCATAGCTTGGCGCCGTTTAAACTGCTTTGAACATAATGGACACCGATGTTCACCACAAGATGTTACATTATGAGAAACCATCTGTAAAAGATCAAATAACCCAATATCAACAATACTTAACATACCTAGTTTAAACACATTAATATAATTGAATAACAATCAAATCAAGACCAAAAATATCTACTTTTTAAGCAACCAATAAGATAAACATATGAAAAAATGAAGGAATAATACACTCAACAAGACTTAACATACATACTTTATGCACATTACCATTAATACAATTGAATATCCTTTTAACAATAAACATTATCGCGTCGTTATGAGATAAGAGAAAAACAGAAACAATTTTCAGCTTACAACTTAAAATATACACGTAACACAGGTCACTAGACTGAGCAGTATTATTAAAATTAACTGCCGTGAATCACTCATACTTATAACACGAAATCTCACACGCGACTTTCTCTAAAAATATCTACTTGTTAAGCAACCAATAAGATAAACATATGAAAAATGAAGGAATAATACACTCAACAAGATTTAACATACATGCTTTATACACATTGACATCAATACAAATGAATATCCTTTTACCAATAAACCGTATCCCATCGTTATGAGATAAGAGAAAAACAAAAAAAATATTCAACTTACAGCGTAAAATATACTCGCAACAGACGCCACTAGACTGAGCTGTTGTATTAAAATAAGCTACATTGAATCAATCGCGCTTATAACACGAACTCTCACATCCGACTAGTTTAAATATAAGCTGGTAAATAAAAGTTGGCACATACTATTCCATCCTCGAATAACATCCAGGTTAATCAATCAGAAAAGAGTATTTCTATCGGACGCCCGCCAACGAAATGACTAACCTCTCGATTAACCAATTAGAGAAGAGGATTACTGTTATCGTGAAAACTGACCTCGTTTTCCACTTGAAGTAGTGTCGAGCCTTACTCATTACAGGGTTACTTTTACTCGATTCGGTCTCTGATACAATCCACCCTTCGGGTCATCGGTGGTGGAGATAATACGGGCGGTGGGTTACTTGAATGCGCTTTGACCCCTGATAAAATACCAGAGGAGCTCCATGACATCGATTTGACCTCTGAAGGTTATGTTATAGTGTGACTCAGTCATGGGCGATAATGGAAGAATAGAAGAATATGACGATAGACAGAAGAATAAAAGAATGAGGCGATGACGATGTGAGGTAGGATAGTTTTAGGCGGCGTAGAAAAGACACTCTTCAGAGGATTAGGAAGGAGACGTTAAGTCTACCCAACTCAGTCGCTGAGTCGTAATCAACTTGAAGATTACCAGTGAAATGCGTACAGGTGGTCAGCCTAAAGCCAGACAGATGTTTGCTCTGGTCGACAAAGTTGCGTAACGCAACGACACGGCCGCTGGTTCCTAGGAAACTCTTATATCGGCAGACGCCTTGAAGTCCAGTGAAGACCTGAGATGAAAGCGGACAACTAAACTGCCCCGCGTAATCAAAAGACCAGGTTATCTTTACGTTCAGCAGTGATTACTCTTTGAGTCTCTGAATTGGAAATCGCCTCGAGTTTTAGTTGTTAGGGGACGGACTTAGGAAGATGGACAGGTTCGACAGGACTCCTAAAGTAATAAGACTTTAGAGATAATTAAAAAAGGCGGAGCTAGAGAGATAGTGACGGTCAGGAGACGTAGGTTAGGCCGTATCAGTGGTCGGGGGGGTGTGGTCACCTGGGACTTAAACCCCGAGACCCTGGGAACTAGGGAGATTAGGAGAGGAGAGGCCCAGAATGCTTTTGGGGCGAGGAGCAGTAGCTAGAGAGACATTTAGCTACACTCGGGCAGACTCAGCTATACTCAGCCAGACTCGAGACAATTCGGCCACACTCGGCCAGACTGAGCACATTCAGAGACTAGTTCCTCAGCACTATCAGAAAGAGACAGGCAGATGTACTTAAGAATACTATACGGAGTATACGGTCAACAAGATAGATAGATAACCACAGATAGAACTTTATGAATACGAAACGGCCACACACAAACGTTATTTGACAATTCATCATCGCCGATAGGCTATGTCAAGTAACACCAATAAAGACCTTGTTTATACTTGTACTAAAAAGATTGATGAGTTACATATGTGTGTCAAATGAAAGTACAAGTAGTAAGGTCAGAAAGAAGTTTGAAAGAAACGCTGCAACATCCCATTTCTTTCTGTTGCCGTGACGCAGGATTTTATTCTTTTAAAGAAGGACCTGGAAGAAAAAAAAAGTAAGAATTTTCTCTTAACCAACTCTGACGTCCATCTACGCACTTCCAGCGTAAACCTACGCACTTCCAGCGTAAACCTACATACTTACAGCAACGAGTGCCACCGAGCAGCCAAGAAATTATAAGAAAAACACTATATTTACTATACAGAACACATTGTGAAAAAAACACTAGAGAAGCTGTCAGTTCGTGACTTTTTACTATTCCGGAGGTGAAAGATTATTTGTGTTTGAAATAAATGTGAAATGCATCGGACAGCAAAGAGAACCTTATGCCTTATGTGAAAACTGATGTCCACGTTGAGAACCTAAGAAAAAAGACTAAGTAGTTAGTTAATTATTGTTTTAAATTAGTATATTATTGTGTAGTTGTTAGGATGTTATAAGGTGTGTTAGGTATTCCATGGACTTCAGAAGCATGTAAGTTGGATTTTTCTTATATATTTTAGAGATGCATATGATATGTTGAACAAGGTTAGTGTGAAGTAAATAAGTTTTTTCTTGAGTGTTAGTGGAAGATCGTAGAAATTCTTTGACCGATCTAAACGTGTGTGTGTGCGTGTGATTTGCTAGCGAACAAATTTATTAATTATTAAGAAAGGCGCAGAGGTACCCAGTCAGTAGGAAGTACAATTTTTTTCTTTACCTTAATTCTTGTTGGTATATATATGTTATAACGATTTAAGTAGAAAGAATAAGTAAGACGAGAAGTTAAGTGGTCAACAAGAATCTATAGTATTAACAACAATATGGAACCTAACGAGACGTTGGAGGCTACTAACGACATGATAAAACAGATAGGAGGGGTGTTAAATAAATTGAGCACCGCCATAACCAATCAAGGGGTATACGCGGGTATACAGAACTACAGCGGGGAACAGGCAAACTTCAAAAGATGGATAACTGAGATTGAGAAGTTTGCCTATATATCGCACATACCTCCAAATGAGATGCGAAATATAGCATTCCAGACTAGTTCTGACGGAGTCTCAGAATTTCTGAGGAGAAGGATAGAACAGGTGCCCGTCGAAGAATGGCCAATGGTCAAGAAGGAACTACAGAAGAGATTCTCAAACGACGGAGATGCACCGTACATGTTCATCAAGCTGAGGAAGGTCAAACAAGAAGCACAAGAATCAGTACAAGCTTACAGCGACAGGTTGCTAAGCCTAGCAGAAAAGGCGTACATGAATCAAAACATGAACGACCCAATTGTGCAAGGACAATTGACGGCCATGTTTATAGACGGGCTAGTAGAGACGGGGTTAAAAATGCACCTTTTTAGGAAGGGCCCCGACACGCTCGATCGAGCATTAGATCTAGCCAGAGCGGAAGAAAACTTAAGAGAAAGGCTACCGACTCAAGATGAATTTCGTGGTCAACCACATCAAGGATATAGAAGCCCCCGGAGAGAACAGATAAGAGAACTAAATCATAGGACCCGAAGAATAGAACAACCGAGAGAACTGGAACATGCCCCTATGGAGGTCGACCACGGTAGACGTCGCTGGAGTGGAGTGAGAAGGGAACAGTCTAGAAGAGTCGACCTCATTGGAGAGCAACGAAGGTGTTACAATTGCAACAGGGTAGGTCACATTGCTAGGGACTGTAGAGCACGTAATAGTGTGACGTCTAAGAATTACCCAGGACGGGTAAGTAGTCAAGGGAATCGGGGAAACTAAAGCATCGCTCCAGAACCCAGACCGCCAGGAGGGATGTAATGAGATATAGGTCTGGAGAACAAGAAGAACTTACAGGAGATCCTAGTTCATGTACGGTAAAGGTAGATAAGTGTAGGTTTAGGGCTTTAATTGATACGGGAGCCGAGGTGAGTGTTATAAAGGACACCGTTTACAGAACGCTGAGGAAGCAGTTTAAATTAAAGAAGTCCGACGACCGGTTAATGTCAGCTAATGGAGGGACTCTACAAGTAGTGGGAACTACCGTCTTGGATCTACGGATAGGAAATACCATATGGAGACAACAATTTAGAGTAATACGAGGATTATCCAGATCAATGATACTGGGGAGAGACTTCCTCTTCAGGAGAGGGGTGAGAATCTATTTTGATCTTAGGAAAATTAAGGTGGGGAAAGAATGGGTTACCATGGAAAATGACCTACACATTGCCAGCCTGGTGAGATCTAGAAGAACAGTGGCATTAAAGCCCAACACGGTGAACATCGTACCAGCAAAAACCACCGGGAATAGCGATTCACAATCAGTAAGAATAGTCCGGACAAAGGGACTCGGCAACTCATATATATTAGAAGAACCCGGACTGAATGTTATTGAGGGAATAGTAACCATAGCCCGAGACAATAACTTCCCCATAATGATACTCAACAGTACGGGGAAGACTGTAAAACTCAAGAAGGGATGTGTAATCGCAGCACTAGATACCGGGCACGACAGGCCAGGACAGTTAGCTATGGTAGACAGAGGTAGGTTAAGTAACGGGAACCGGAGGAACCACAATTATCGGGACAACCAGTACGAACGGAAAACTAACCGGATGGGCTCACTGCGACAGCCACACGTATCGGGGTGGTTTTACCGAGATGGCAAGGTGAATCGGCACGACGGAAGAAGAGAATGGAAAAGAGTGGAGCCCACACAGACGCGAGTGATGAAGGTCGATGATAAATTACTAACCGAAGAAAGGAAGAGGGATTTGGTGGCTCAATTAAACACAGGTGACGAACATAAAAATTGCATCGAACCATTGATACTAAAACACCATGATGTCTTTGCCTTAAATGACTTTGAACTGGGCCGAACCACGACCACAGAGCTGGAGATAGACACTGGAGATGCACTACCAATTAGCTCAAGACCATATAGGACTCCATTGAAGGATCGAGAAGTAGTGGAAAAGGCCATAGAGGACATGCTCGAAGCAGGCTTAATAAGAAGGAGCAAGTCTGCCTGGTCCTCACCGATAGTACTAGTCACAAAGAAGGATGGTACACAAAGATTTTGCTGTGACTATAGAGCCCTTAACAAAATCACGAAAACCATCTCACATCCAATGCCCTTAATAGATGACATCTTAGGCATGTTAAATGGGATTAAGTATATGACTCGCCTGGATGCAAAATCCGGCTTTTGGAGCATAGGGGTCCACGAGAAGTCACGTGAACGCACAGCCTTTAGCACTCATATAGGCAGCTTTGAATGGAACGTCATGCCCTTTGGACTAAAGAACTCTCCGGCAACTTTTATGGGTCTTATGAACGAGGTGCTAGCAGGGATGCAAAAATTCGCTTTAGCTTACATAGACGACATTCTGGTCTACACCTCTGGGGATATTAAGGACCACCTGAAACACTTAGAACTAGTGTTTGAGAGACTGAGGAGACACTCAGTGAAACTAAAAATCAGTAAATGTGAGTTCGTAAAGACTGAAACCAACTATTTAGGATTCGTAATCAGCAGAGATGGCATAAAACCAGACGGAGACAAAGTCAAGGTGATTAAGGGTATGGCCAGTCCCACCAAGGTCAGGGAGATCAGGAGTTTTATAGGAATGTGTGGGTACTACAGAAGGTTCATCCCCAACTTTTCCGAAATTGCAGAACCGCTAATCGCGCTGACGAGAAAATTTGCTAGGTTCAAATGGACGAAGGAATGTCAACGAGCCTTCGACTCCTTAAAGGAAGCGCTATCCACGATACCTCTTCTTTCACACCCCGATGTAGGGAAGGAAATGATACTGTATACGGACGCCTCCGACCAGGCAGTAGGCGCCTGTCTGGTGCAACTCAGCAGCGAAGGAAGTGAACTAATACCCGGAATCCGTAATGAGAAACCCATCTACTTCCTGTCTCACAAACTTAGCAAGTCACAGCGGAATTGGTCAACGGTAGAGAAGGAAGCCTTCGCCATTCACTACGCGTTGCAGAAATTGGATTTTTACCTACGCAACACTAGATTTATTATTAGAACTGACCATAAGCCACTGAGAGCCATGCTGGAAGCTCCAGTACAAAACAGGAAGATACAGACTTGGGCGTTGAATCTTCAGGGCTATGACGCACGAGTCGAGTACATACCCGGCACAGAAAACACCTGCGCCGATCTCCTGTCTAGGATCCCATATGCGAGGAATGGGGAAGATGATAAGGACGAAGGGGAACCAGAGATCGACGACAGAAATCTGCAGGTAAATGTGATAAACACGGACAGAATTGAGGAACAAGACAGCCCAGAACAGACAGAAGTAGAGTTGGCAGAAGCGGTTGGGGATACAGACATAGTATTAGAAGAACCCATAGTTAGAGCGAAACAAGAAGAAGACCCGGAGATGAAGAAGATAATAGATGATCTATTGATCAACAAGAATTTAGATAAGTGGAAGAGGTTTCGAATCGATGAAAAGGACGGAACCCTTTGTTTTATTTCCCAAAAGGACAACGGTCCTCGATGCAAAGTATATGTGCCCCTAGAGTATCGTACGCAAGTCCTGGAAAGCTACCATGAAGGGAACGGACATGTAGGAAGGGACAAAACTCTAGACGCCATCGCCTTAAAATATTACTGGCCACGTATGTTTCATGATGTGTACGAGCACGTTTATAAATGTAGGACGTGCAAACTCAGAAATATGCAAATGATAAAATGTCCGCTCCAGACAATGGACAAGCAGTTTTTTCCTATGCAGAAAGTTAGCATAGATCTGACTGGGCCGTATCCGAGGACGGCGTCAGGAAACAAGTATATTGTACACTTCACCGACTGCTATAGTCGCTGGCCGGAAAGCTTCCCAGTTGCAGATAAGAGTAGCAGTACCGTGACGGACATATTGCTCAACGAATTCCTTCCACGATACGGATGCCCGCAGATCATACTCACGGACAATGGGGGCGAGTTCACCAGCGTGCTATTTGAGCAAACGATGCGTAAGCTCAATATCCAACACATCACCACTTCTATCTACAATCCCCAAGCGAATGGCATCAACGAAAGGCAGCACAGGATATTAAACGATGTGCTGGCCAAATCAACCAGTGATGGACAAAAGGAGTGGGATGTAGTCTTAAACCATGCCCTCTCAGCGATTCGTATTAACAAAAACGAGAGCACGAAGTTATCGCCGTATTTTCTGCTGTTCGGAAGGGAGCCCATGCTACCTCTTGACAATTTGCTACGACCCAGACGGAAATACTACGGCGAGGACGTTCTAGAAACAACACTAGAGGAAATGCACCGTGCTCAAAGAATAGTGTGGGAAAACCTCAAGAAGGCGGAGGAAAGGAGAAACAAGCGAACAGGTACAGATGAGCCACCGCATTTTAAAGTGGGCGACAAAGTATTCTATCGAAAACAACACCTCAGTTCCAAATTGGAACCACGATGGGAAAGCGGGTACGTAGTAGTAGCGCAAAGAGGTCCAGTCACCTATCAAATTAAACATCAACTAAAGAACAAACTCCTCCGGACGCACGTACGATATTTACGGGCAGACGACCAGTTGTGGGCCGAATGTGAACGTGCAGAAAACACCTCTAGTCGACACCCGCGTGGGGTGAACTATGCGGTACCAAGAAGGGACTCTATGACCTATTCGGAAAGCGAGAGTGAACCGGACATCGACAATGACCTCGTTGCGATCCGAGAGAAGGAAACTTTAGCACCAGAAAGAATGAGCCCTGCAGACTCTAGTGCGCCGGAATCTACACCCGATGGCGAGTCAGAACACGAGGCCCCATTCCAAAATACGCGCCAGGCTCGGAGGAGGAGGCTAGAAAGACAAGAGAAAAGAGCCAAGCGACGGTTGAAAAGGCTGAGATCACACTCCTCCGGAGATAGCGATATACCTATACCTGAACTAAGGCGACGGTTAGACGATAGGCAACACAGAATAGAACAGGAGGAAGGCAGAATCGACGACACACAATACGAAGAATTAAATTACTCAGCAGGTTATGAGACTGTGGAAGAAACACCGGACCGAACTGCAAAACGACAGTTTGAATTGTCTTCTGACGACGCACCAACAGAAAAGAAACGGGAGGTAATGAGCAGGTCCGAGGACTAAATTGGTAAGACAATATACATAGATTCATAGGTTCATCTGACTGATAATGTTACTTATTGATAGGAAGGGTGTACAAGTGGAGAGTATAGTTAACTATCCACATAATCATTATGTCCGGCAAGGGACTTAGAAACACTTGAATAATAGAGTGTTACTGCACAGGCATAATTTAATCAGGGAATTGTTTGTATGAACCTGGAGATCTATGACCATACGATATGAAGTTTGAGGGAAGTAAAGTAAGCCCGTCAGTAAAGAGAATGAGAAGAGATGTAAATTAGTCGTAGAATCAGCCCCAGAAGGTGACAAGATGTAATAATTGAGTTTTCTTGCTATTTCATATTTTGGATGTTGTAACTAATAATAATGTTATATGAGTCCACTAACTTTTAGACAAATTCTATATGTAATATGTCAATGTGCACTGAATGATGAGTATGAGTCTGTAAATGTACTGTCGCTTTAATGAGAAGCCAGAATTTAATTAGACGTATCGCTGACCACTTGAGGAGTGAGTCACATGAAGTAAACAAACAAAATGGTAACCATGTTTACATCGGTTTAAAAAAAGTTTGAGTCAAGTTAAGAGAACTCAGAATTTACAGAAAATAGAGTATTCATGGAGAGAAAAACATAGGGAACTAAGAAGAGTGAGTCAGTGACCCGAGTTGGAGAGACTCTATGAGTTATATAGGAATTCCAAGTGTGGAACAGCATTGTGAGATGTACACATGTGTGTATGAAGTGTGTTGTGGATAGTTTAATGGAAGTCTAGACAGACTAGATTCTGTATCAAATTTAAGTCATAATTTTGATTGCTATGTGTTTGTGATTACTCTATGCTTCAATGTTCGGTCTGTCCAAGACTGTGGGGTGTATGATTTGAGGAGAAACATGTTGTGAAATGCACAATTTTTAAAATACAATTTTATGAAAATGTAATTATATGTTGACGGGGAGAATTGCCTAAAATTTAGGAATATGCGGGGAGAAGGAACAGATAAGAAGACTGTCGACCCGACATGAGTTGACCAGTAAATTAAGCCTGTGGCTAAGAGATTCTGTAAGAAAGCGTATTGCTATGCAGACAACTTTATTAGCAGTGCCAGAAGAGCACGTGTTCAGGGAGAATAAGAGAACAGAGTAGACGGGTCTTGTTTCTTTTTCAGAACTGGCACAGATATGATGCCGAAGAAAGACTAAACACGTCTTATTAGGCAATTAAGAGAGTACAGTGCGAAGGCCGATCGAGCCTTAAATATTTCAGAATTGATGTTTCCACAAAATGTTTTGTATACATGAGACACATGTTGTGTCGCAAAGATGTTTATTGAATGTCATGATATTGTTGTAGAATTATGAATGTTGTATATGTAAACACCAATTACAGAACCTACCAGTTTAAATTAAGAGACGGAAAGAAATGTGGGTTAGACATAGACAAAACAGACGATGACCTCAATTTAGCTGGCCTACATTCAGGCTAGGTCCAGAGTGACGTCACGTTAGTCAGAGGCTTCAGAGCAAAACAAAGTGGCATGGCAGAGCCATGTTGTAAGATGATTGTATACATGATGGATTTTTTTTCAGATTCCAGTTTATAGATGTTGAATTTGTATTTCTAATTGTTGTAATAATTGATGTACAATGAGAAAAAGGAAATTAGTTAGCCCATTAAGGAAGTAGAAAGAGAGCAGTCACACTATGTTTTTATTTTGAGTTAAATTGATCTATGAATATATCAATTCAACTTAAATGTTGACGGAGATATATGTTATAGTGTGACTCAGTCATGGGCGATAATGGAAGAATAGAAGAATATGACGATAGACAGAAGAATAAAAGAATGAGGCGATGACGATGTGAGGTAGGATAGTTTTAGGCGGCGTAGAAAAGACACTCTTCAGAGGATTAGGAAGGAGACGTTAAGTCTACCCAACTCAGTCGCTGAGTCGTAATCAACTTGAAGATTACCAGTGAAATGCGTACAGGTGGTCAGCCTAAAGCCAGACAGATGTTTGCTCTGGTCGACAAAGTTGCGTAACGCAACGACACGGCCGCTGGTTCCTAGGAAACTCTTATATCGGCAGACGCCTTGAAGTCCAGTGAAGACCTGAGATGAAAGCGGACAACTAAACTGCCCCGCGTAATCAAAAGACCAGGTTATCTTTACGTTCAGCAGTGATTACTCTTTGAGTCTCTGAATTGGAAATCGCCTCGAGTTTTAGTTGTTAGGGGACGGACTTAGGAAGATGGACAGGTTCGACAGGACTCCTAAAGTAATAAGACTTTAGAGATAATTAAAAAAGGCGGAGCTAGAGAGATAGTGACGGTCAGGAGACGTAGGTTAGGCCGTATCAGTGGTCGGGGGGGTGTGGTCACCTGGGACTTAAACCCGAGACCCTGGGAACTAGGGAGATTAGGAGAGGAGAGGCCCAGAATGCTTTTGGGGCGAGGAGCAGTAGCTAGAGAGACATTTAGCTACACTCGGGCAGACTCAGCTATACTCAGCCAGACTCGAGACAATTCGGCCACACTCGGCCAGACTGAGCACATTCAGAGACTAGTTCCTCAGCACTATCAGAAAGAGACAGGCAGATGTACTTAAGAATACTATACGGAGTATACGGTCAACAAGATAGATAGATAACCACAGATAGAACTTTGTGAATACGAAACGGCCACACACAAACGTTATTTGACAATTCATCATCGCCGATAGGCTATGTCAAGTAACACCAATAAAGACCTTGTTTATACTTGTACTAAAAAGATTGATGAGTTACATATGTGTGTCAAATGAAAGTACAAGTAGTAAGGTCAGAAAGAAGTTTGAAAGAAACGCTGCAACAGTTACAATACCAATGTTTGCAACCTCAACGAATGACAGGTAACATTAAAAGTGATTATTGCAGGTCAGAAAACTTACTGCAAAACAACAAAATTTCAGCTCATAGTTACAAACTTGGACTCAAAATCATAAAAATCTACTAGCATACTCATTAGATTTAGACCACTGTGATTAAAGGTGGAGGACAAAAGGGGAGTTGGTAGGGTAGAAGTCACGGGAAAAAGGGATAAGAGATCACTCAAGTAGAAAACATTAAGTTCACGTGAAAAATGAAAAGCAATGAGAAGAGAGAAAGCAATCAGAATGTAAGACGGGTGGTGATTGGATAGAGGAAAAGGTTTGGGGACAAACCAAAAATTAGAATTCAGTCTAGAGACGACAATCACTCGAGGCGGGCAGCTAGTTAGTTGGGCCGGTACCGTTGAGTATGCATGTTAGGTACGTGAGATAGTGACTTTCTTTTGTGTGTGGGGAAGATAGTGTGACAGTGGAGCGAGACACAGCTCTCAAGATTAGCAGTGTTAGTCAAAGTGTAGGGTTAGAGTAGAATCGACTAGAAATGAACTGTAATTCAATCGGGAGGACATCGTTACCAACTTCCGCAGTGTAGTGTACAGTTCCAGTGAGTTATGAAACTTGTAGTTGATGCTGGTAACTTGTGACTCAGGTACTACTGGAGATGAGAGCAGATGCTATAGATTAAGCCTCATACAAATAGACTAAGTGGCGTTAGGAGTTGATCCAGCCACGTTACAGTAATGTGTTCATGTTGACAGAACGGGAGAAATTGGGGCGTGTGGGAGCCTCGTGTATGACATTCGTTGTGTATGCTGAGCAGCTAAGAACGAGAGTGTGAACTGATGTACAACTTAATGCTCATGGGTGACGATTCATGAATAAACCGCGTTATTGTTTTAACCTTGGAGTTCAGTTGATTAGTTGAAATTCGTGAGTACTTGTCTGTCTGTGAATTAGCGATAACGATACCTGCTTTGGGGGAGGGGGGGTCCCCAGAAAGGACCCTCTGACATCGGAGGAGACAGTAGCCAGAACAGCGAAGAGTACTTTGTTATACGATCATGAGAGACGCGGAGAGAGTCCTAGCCAGTTCGGAGTTACAGCCTTCGTCAGTCAAGTAGACAGCCGTTAACATCACTACAGAATGCCGAGTCCTGGGTATCAAGTGCAGTCCCGGTTGCCACGGGAGCTGAACCCTAGCTGGCAGAAGCAGCACGTTAAACGGAGCCAGAGCGTGCACCTACTTGACGGTGCATAAAGGTGTGCCATGGTGGCAAGGGCGTGCTAAAACTTAGATTAAAGGCTGTTCCAGACGTGAGGTCAAGCAGCGGCCACATGATAATTCGTGACGCCAATCTCCACGTCCTTGGGTCGGGATTTTTCAGGGCGACCACGTCGTCAACAACAAATCGCAATAACAACAATGATAGAGAGCAGAGAACGGCTACGGTTAGACACAACGAGCAGATAATTATATTCAAAGTCGAAAAAGTTAGGCCAAATTACAAAAATGTTACCCCAAAACACACAAATTTAGGCTCATAAGCAAAAACGCGATCGCAAAACCCTAAATCCCCTACCTTGCAGGTAAGCTCGGGAGAGTAAAATGCTAAGGGAGTGTACCCCGAAGTAAAACAACCCCACTGCCTTGTGGGTGAGACTTTTAGTCAAAGGCTAGCGGAGCCAACCGTAAACAAACTGACGGAAGGCAACAGAAAACCACCATCGTAACTTCTTTGTACAATCATGAGTAGCCAATGTTATGTAGAGCCAGTCTTAACATATGGATGTGAATCATGGACAATAGGACAACAAACAAGAAAGTCACTGGAGGCTGCAGAAATGTGGTTTTACAGAAGAATGTTGAGAATACCATGGACATCTAAGAAGAGTAATGTAAATGTTCTGAAAGAGGTCAAAGCAAAAAGAGATTAATTTACAATATTAGAAAGAAACAATCATAATTTTTTGGCCATGTAATAAGAAGAGAACAAGTGGAATATATTGTAACAACTACAAACATTGAGGGACGATAGAGGGAAACAAAGAGAAAAGATATCAGACAGCTTAAGAGAATGACTTCGCAGAAGGTCAACAACAGAAATGATAAAGAATTGTCGAGATCGAAAGTTGTTGATTGACATGATCATCTACGCCAGTAGGCCCGGTAGGCCTTGATGCTGATGATGATGACACTCTAGGCCTACCCCAAACTTCATATTAGACATCACCATAGCAAGTTTTTGAATAAAAATTACTTTATGAATGTTACCCCCCGACCATTTTTTGATGGACACGACTATGAAATCACTAAAAAAAATAGTAAATTTACACTCTACTTTATTTTAGACATCCCCATAACAAGATTTTGAATTTTAAAAAAAACCGTTTTTACAAATTTTACTCCCTGACCATTTTTGAGGGACACGCCTATGAAACTGTTACAAAAATAATATTTAACCTCTAGGCGTACCTAAAACTTCATTTTAGACATCTCAATATATAAAATTCCCATTTAAAAACACAACAAAAAGCTAGTAGTAAAGAAAACAGGTATACATGCGCCATCGACGCCTAGAAAAAAATGTTCAGCCACATTATAAAATGTTCAGATACTTTTCTATAGGAATAAATATCTATAAAATGTAGCTGCACTATTGGCTAACGTGTACCGGTTTTCATTACTACTAGCTTTTTGTTGTTTTTGTATGGGAATTTGATATATGGAGATGTCTAAAATAAAGTTTTCGGTAGGCCTAGAATTTACATTTAATTTGTTGTAACAGTCTCATAGGCGTATCCCTCAAAAATGGTAAAGGGGTAAAATTCATAAAAGTTATTTTTATTGAAAATCTCGCTATGGGGATGTTTAATATGAAGTTCGTGGTAAGCCTAGAGGTTTAATTTACTATTTTTAGTGATTTCATATGCGTATCCCTAAAAAATGGTCAGGAGGTAAAATTCATAAAAGTTATTTTTAAATAAATTTTTGCTATAGAGAAAACTAAAATAAAGTTTGAGGTAAGCCTAGCGGCTAATTTTTTTTTTTTTTTTTTAGTTTCATAGGCGTACCCCTCAAAAATGGTCAGGAGTTAAAATTCATAAAAGTGATTTTTAATCAAAATCTTGCTATGCGGATGCCTAAAATAAAGCTTGAGGTAAGCCTAGAGTATACATTTTATTTTTGTAACAGTTTGATAGACGTATCCCTCAAAAATGGTCAGGGGATAAAATTCATAAAAGTGATTTTTTTAAAATTCAAAATCTTGCTTCGGGGATGTCTAAAATAAAGTTTCAGGTAAGCCTAGCGGTAAAATTTTATTTTTTTGACAGTATCATAGGCGTGTCCCTAAAAATGGGCAGGCGGTAAAATTCATAAAAGTAATTTTTTTTATTCAAAATCTTGCTATGGGGATGTCTAAAATAAAGTAGAGTATAAATTTACTAATTTTTAGTGA
This sequence comes from Megaustenia siamemsis, assembly GCA_032433765.1. Classification (NCBI taxonomy): domain Eukaryota; kingdom Metazoa; phylum Mollusca; class Gastropoda; order Stylommatophora; family Ariophantidae; genus Megaustenia; species Megaustenia siamemsis. The sequence continues at coordinate 81,531,135 of JAVIAB010000001.1, read as the reverse complement.
TTTCACAGTCGTATCCATGAAAAAATGGTCGGGGGTAACATTCATAAAAGTGATTTTTATTCAAAAAATTGCTATGGTGATGTCTAATATTAAGTTAGGAGTAGGCCTAGAGTGTAAATTCACTTTTTTTTAAATTATTTCATAGGTGCATCGATAAAAATGGCTGGAGGTAAAAAATTATAAAAGTGATTTTAAAGTAAATTCTTGACATCAGGATATCTAAGAGGGCACAATTTTGTGATCTGGACTAACTTTTTGGACTTTGAATATGTCTACCTGCTCGTTGTGTCTAACTAGTATGAGTATGGGGGTATATTTTTAAGGTTTTGAGCTCGACTTTTTGCTTATGAGCCTAAATGTTTGTGTTTTGTGGTAACATTTGTGTAATTTTGCCTAACTTTTGGGACTTTGAATATAATTATCGACTCGTTCTGTCTAACTAGTATGAGTATGGGAGTGGATTTTTAGGGTTTTGAGATGGACTTTTTGATTATGAGCCTAAATTTTTGAGTTTTGAAGTAACATTTTTTAAATTTTGCCTAACTTTTTGGACTTTGAATATAATTATTTGCTCGTTGTTTCTAACTATTATGACTATGTGAGTAGAATTTTAGGCTTTTCAGGTCGACTTTTTTGAAGATTTTTAGGGTTCGAGTTCAACTTTTCCATTATGAGCCTAAATATGTGTGTTTTGGGGCTAAAATTTCGCGATTTGGCCTAACATTTTGGGACCTTAAATATAACTTTCTGATTGTTGTGTCTAACTAATATGACTATGGAAGTAGATTTTTAGGTTTTTGAGGTCGACTTTTTGAATATGAGCCTAAATTTTTGTGTTCTGGTGGTAAAAATTTTGTGACTTGTCATAACTTTTTAGACCTTGAATATAACTTCCTGCTCGTGGAATCTAACTATTATGACTATGGGAGTAGATTTTTAGACTTTTGATGTCTACGTTTTGCTTAGGAGTGGACTAACTATTTGGATCTTGAATATAACTTTCTGCACGCTGTGTCTAAATATAATGAGTATGGGAGTAGATTTTTATGATTTTGAGTCCAAGTTTGTAACTATGAGCTGAAATTTTGTTGTTTTGCAGTAAGTTTTCTGACCTGTAATAATCACTTCTTTTTTTTTTACCTTTCATTCATTGAGGTTGTAAACATTGGTACTGTAAGCTTCAGAGGTCAAATCGATGTCATGGAACTCCTCTGGTATTGCATCTGGGGTCAAAGCGCATTCAACTATCCCACCGCCCATATTATCTCCCCCACCGATGACCCGAAGGGTGGATTGTATCCGGGACTGAATCGAGTTAAAGTAACCCTGTAATGAGTCAGGCTCGACACTACTTCAAGTGGAAAACGAGGTCAGTTATCACGATAACAGTAATCCTCTTCTCTGATTGGTTAATCAAGAGGTCAGTCATTTCGTTGGTGGGCGTCCGATAGAAATACTCTTATCAGATTGGTTAACCTAGATGTTATTCGAGGATGGAATGGTGTCGGCCAACTTTTTTTTACAAGATTATATTTAAACTAGTCGGATGTGAGAGTTCGTGTTATAAGCGCAATTGATTCAACGAAGCTTATTTTAATACCACTGCTCAGTCTAGTGGCCTGTGTTGAGAGTATATTTTACGCTGTAAGTTGAATATTTTTTTTCTGTTTTTCTCTTATCTCATAACGATGGATACGATATATTGGTAAAAGGATATTCAATTGTATTGATGTCAATGTGTATAAAGTATTAATGTTAAGTCTTGTTGAGTGTAATATTCCTTCGTTTTTCAAATGTTTATCTTATTGGTTGCTTAACAAGTAGATATGTTTAGTCTTGGTGTGATTGTTATTCAATGATATTAATGTGTTTAAATATGTATGTTAAGTACTGTTGATAAGTCTTTTTTGATCTTGTACTGATGGTTTCTCATTATATAACATCTTGTTGTGAACATTGCTGTCCCTTATGTTCAAAGCAGTTTAAACGGCGCCAAGCTATGGTTCAGCATATACGGGCCGCACATCGCCTTATTTTCCATGCTTGTGCCATTTGTCAACGTTCATATACGAGTCGAAGTCCTTTAGCCAGCCATAGGAGAATTAAACATTCAGTTTCTACATCAGCTCCTTTACCATCAGTACCGTCTACAACACCACCTTCACCATCAACACCCTCTACAATATCAGCTTCAGCATCAGCACCGATAATAAGTATTGTAATGTTATATAACATCCACTGAATGTTGTGTTATATATCTATTGAGATAATAAAAGAATTCTACTAAACTATACCTAGGTCTTTGTCTTAATTCCCTTCTTTCTGCCTGTAGCTGTACAAAACTCTTGCTTGGATCACATTGTATTCGTGCTGTAATATTCCCACTTAACGGTAGTCAATGTTTATCCTATACTTTTTTATATAAACAAAAATAAACCATTTTGCCAAGTTTAACTGCGTGTGTACTTTTTGGATAGACAAAAAATGCAGAATTTTTCTGTGATTAACGCATGAGTAACGGCGGGCCTTTAACGGCACCTCTACTACTCCCATACCGAAAGATATGCTCTACGGACAACTGGCAGATGGGAAAAGAACTAGGGGACTCCCAAAACCTCGATTTGTAGATGTGTGTAAACGCGACATGAAGACTCTCAACACAAACCCTGCAGCATGTGAAGACATAGCTGCAGACCGCAATCTCTGGAAACACACTCTAAAGGTTCACCTCAAACAAGAAGCAGACAGATTCATAGAGAAAGAGAATACGCGACGAAAGTAAAGAAAAAGAAAAATAACATTTCTAGGGGAACTGAATCCATAGTCAACTATGACTGACGGAGGCGACTACAACTACTACTATATTGTTATACCTGATGAAGTCTTTTCCGAAACCTTGTCGTTTGTCTTGTCTTTGTATTAATTTGGCTACCCCATACCATTTTATGTTTATTTTATATGAAATAGTAAACATATGATGAACTAGGCATAAATAGAAAGTGGTATGAAATATTAGGTAGAAGAGAACTAAACATAAACTGGCATCTTTATTAGACATGTTAAATGTTAGACATGACAAAATCTGATGTCAAATGTTAAACATGACAAAATCTGATGTCAAATGTTAGACATGACAAAATCTGATGTTAAATGTTAAACATGACAAAATCTGATGTCAAATGTTAAACATGACAAAATCTGATGTCAAATGTTAGACATGACAAAATCTGATGTCAAATGTTAGACATGACAAAATCTGATGTCAAATGTTAGACATGACAAAATCTTATGTTAAAAGCTATACATGACAAAATCTTAGGTCAAGTCTTCTTATTCTTCAAACCCTTCAGCTCCCTGTGGAGCATAGGTCTCCAATGAACACGTTCCAAGCCGTTCTGTTTCTTGCCATTCTTTTAAGATCATTTCCTGTCTGCTTTGAACATCACCTTCATCTCTGCTTCCATCTGTCTTCTCCAGGAATATTTTGGTCTTCCTATTTGTCTTTTTCCCGTGGGGATTCTAAAAAGTCAATAACTGACCTGTTGTGAAATACTCTCAGTTGGGGGCCTCGGTAGCCTAGTTGGGAAAACCACCCGACTGGACTACCGACGTTCGGACAACCCGTGTTCGATTCCCGCTGGGAGCAGTGTGAGTTGTACTCGTGGTTGGAATAAAAAAAAAAAAATACCCCCACGGTCGACCCAGCCGTTGGCAGAAATGGGTACCAGGGTATATTATCCCGGGAAGGTGAGGAATGTCGCTTCGCATCTGAGTTTCGATGCTTGAGGCTACACTATACAGAAATATCCGAACATTTCTGGATAGGCGGCCGAGCACATATGGGTATATACTCGCGTGCTAAGACGCCGGTTCAAGTCTCGTACTTTACCTACCTTTACTCTCAGTTGGCTTCTGCAATATGTGTCCTATCCAACTCCATTGTCGTCGTTGTATCTCTTTATCCACTGGTATTTGACTGGTCATCATCAATTACCGGGCCTGCTGGCGTAGGTGACCATGTCTCTTTACAACTTTCGATATCGACAGTTATTTATCATTTCTGTTGTTGACCTTCTGCCAAGCCATTCTCTTAAGCTGTCTGGTATCTTTTCTCTTTGCTTCCCTCTATCTCTTTGTCCCTCAATTTTCCCAGATGTTACAATACATTTCAGTTCTTCCCTTCTCATTACATGGACAAAAAAATATTATTGTTTCTTCCTATAATTGGACATTAGCTATCTTTTTGTTTCGGCCTCTTTCAGAGCGTTTTCATTACTCTTCTTAGCAGTCCATGGCATTCTCAAAATTCTTCTGTAAAGCCACATTTGTACAGACTCCAGTGAGACTATATGTGAAATATTAGACATGATAAGTTTGAATTATCATAAACTGCTATGAACAATTAGACGACATTCAAAATAAGAGATACAATAACGTATACAGACCACACATGGGATTGATAACAACATACATTTATTTTCATCACTCCGGGACAGAGAAAGCGGGTAGGTGAGTGGATGAATCGGTCTGGAATCGGTTCGAGTAAGGTGCACCACATTAAGTGTGTGGATCCAATTACGTTTGTGGACCCCATTAAGTATTTATGGACTCCATTAAGTGTGTGGATCTCATTAAGTTTGTGAACCCCGTTAAGTGTGTGGATCTCATTAAGTTTGTGGACCCCATAAAATGTGTGGATCTCATTAAGTTTGTGGACCCCATTAAGTTTTCAATTGGGGTTCATTAATTATCCTTTCTCTTGTGGTAAAATTAAGCCAAATGCATTCTTTTCACACACGCGGAAAGTGTAGCAACGCCTATTCTATTCTATTAAATCAGTTTCATTGCAATCGGGACATCCCCCATATCTGTTCTACCGCCCGTCCCAGCATCTCTCCAAGTGTATGCAGACTGATTGTTTCTGTAAAGTGTTGATTATAGATACATCTGCTTTTCCCACTAAGTTCTCCGTTTCGACCAAACCTCCTTTCCACCTTTAGACTCCTCAGTCTAAGAAGAGAATGGGTGAGATAATGATGTGTACATGAAGAGAACTGGTGAGATAATGATGTGTACAAGAAGAGAATGGGTGAATTCGCAAGAGAATTGTATACATCGTTATCCTACCCATTATCTTATAGCATACATCATTATCTTATTTGTTCTCTTATTGTACACATCATTATCCCACCCATTATCTTATTGTATACATCATTATCTTATTCGTTCTCTTATTGTATACATCATTATCCCAACCATTCTCTTATTGTATACATCATTATCCCACCCATTCTCTTATTATATACATCATTATCCCAACCATTCTCTTATTGTATACATCATTATCCCACCCATTCTCTTATTATATACATCATTATCCCACCTATTCTCTTATTATATACATCATTATCCCACCCATTATCTTTTGTATACATCATTATCTTATTCGTTCTCTTATTGTATACATCATTATCCCAACTATTCTCTTATTGTATACATCATTATCCCAACTATTCTCTTATTTTATACATCATTATCCCACCCATTCTCTTTTTTTTATACATTATTATCCCAACCATTCTCTTCTTGTATACATCATTATCCCACCCATTCTCTTCTTGTATACACCATTATCCCATCCATTTTCTTCTTGTATACATCATTATCCCACCAATTCTCTACTTGTATAAATCATTATCCCACCCATTCTCCTTGCCTTCTCTAGAGGAATGAAACACAGACTTAGTGATGTCTTCTTTGTCCAGAGTCAGGCCATGCTTAGTGCCAGGACGACCAGCATGTTTATCGTGCAAGCAACACCCGATAGGGGAACCTGCTAGATTATTAGCAACAGAAATAAACAGCGATACAACATTTGTCTGTGTTAAATTACATAACGTTTAGATTTTCGCTCGGGTCAACGCGACGACGAAAACAGGAAAGCCTAAGCATTGCTCTTGTTAAGTGTATTTTTAATACTCATAACCTCAAGTGGATATCAAAGTTGAAGGAATAGACCTGCAGACAGTTCAGAGCTGCAACTACCTTGGACATACTATAACCAGTGAAGTAAAACTGAAATAAACAAATGAGTAGGAATAGCAAAAAGTAATTTTAATGCCATGAAAAATATACTAACATCAAAACAAATAACACCAGGGCTAAAACTAAGAATAACAAAATGTTACATCTTCTCAAATTTCCTGTATGGTGCAGAGACATGGACATTAGACAAGAAAACAGAACAGAAAATTGAAACCTTTGAAATGTGGATTTATTGAGGAAGAGGAAGAATTTGGTGGAAAGAAAAGAAAACAAACTATGATGTCTTAAAACAACTAAAAATTAAAAGAGAACTACTAAACACAACTCAAAAAAAGACAAATGTGATTTTTGTGGCATGTTAAAAGATACAGTAGCCTACTAAAAGTAAACTTGGAAGGGAAAATACAAGGTAAACGAGGCAGAGGAAGACTAAGACTAACATGGACGAGTAACATCAAAAGATGAACAAGTCAGCCTATGACAACCCGCACCATCAAAGCAAGAGACAGAGCGGATTGGCGCTCGATGGAAGCCAACCTTCGTTGTGGAGACGACACTCAATGATGATGATGTGCTTTTGCGTGGATCCAACTGATGGACGCGCATGAAAACAGAAACATTAATTTACAAAATCTTCCGGAATAATGTGATAACAAATAAATAGACAAAGCACTGTCTAACAGTAGTCAACATTTGCTTCATACATTGATAAGAGCGATACGAGGAAGTTAAACAGATTGTGTGCCACCCAGAAGATTTCCTGGAACTGCAACAGAGAATGCATGCAGTGGAAATAAGGGAAATGCCGGCTAGGATATACTGGCTATAAGTGATCATGTCACAAATGGTGGAAATGGTAATGAAATAATGGCAGTCTAGTCAACGGTCTAAACTAAGACTATACTGGCTGTAAGTGATCATGTCACAAATGGTGGAAATGGTAATGAAATAATGGCAGTCTAGTCAACGGTCTAAACTAAGACTATACTGGCTATAGTGATGAAGGTGGATATACGCGATATAGGTCAATGACACAACTGGAGAGTGTAGAATCGCTAGAAGAGATAAGTCGTTGGTTAAGATAAGTAGGAGAGATGATATTTACGATGTAGAGGATGATTATTGTGTTTGTCGATCTATGTCGATGTGCAAGAAAAAGAAAGAAAAAAAAACAGGAAAGCACTAAACAGTGAGATTTAGGGGTGGAGAATAACTGGTAGGCAGAGAAAAGAGATGGGAAGATTTTATCAAAGAATGGACAGGCCTCAAGTTTGCAGAGTCCTAAATCATTATTGAAGATAGTGAGAAATGGAGATGGATGACGACGCGTGTCAGTGGTGCTCAAACGACCCCAACGGGATGTTGATGATGATGTTGATGCTGATGTTGATGATGATGATGATGATGATGATGATGATGATGATGATGATGATGATGATGATGATGATGATGATGATGATGATGTTGATGGTGATAAATTTAGTGGAGGAGAGGTGGTCAGTGCATTGAGTGTATAATTTTAACTTTAGAAATTTGAGAATTTTTTACATGCCGTGCGATGGAAAGATGGTTGCTTCAAACCACGCCTACTGGGTACTACTGCCAGCGACCTGCATCTGCACAATTTGTACGATCAAGTTACAGGCTCCACAGACAGACTGGACATTGAAGTTGTTCGCTAGAAAAACGAACGAATTTATACAGCATGTCTAGATGGTGCATGTTTAAATGGTGCATGTCTAGATGGTGCATGTCTAGATGGTGCATGTCTAGATGGTGCATGTCTAGATGGTGCATGTCTAAATGGTGCATGTCTAGATGGTGCATGTCTAGATGGTGCATGTCTAGATGGTGCATGTCTAAATGGTGCATGTCTAGATGGTGCATGTCTAAATGGTGCATGTCTAGATGGTGCATGTCTAAATGGTGCATGTCTAGATGGTGCATGTCTAGATGGTGCATGTCTAAATGGTGCATGTCTAGATGGTGCATGTCTAAATGGTGCATGTCTAGATGGTGCACGTCTAGGTGGTGCATGTTTAAATAGTGCATGTCTAGATAGTGCATGTCTAAATGGTGTATGTCTAGATGGTGCATGTCTAAATGGTGCATGTCTAGATGGTGCATGTCTAGATGGTGCATGTCTAAATGGTGCATGTCTAAATGGTGCATGTCTAGATGGTGCACATCTAGATGGTGCATGTCTAAATGGTGCATGTCTAGATGGTGCATGTCTAAATGGTGCATGTCTAAATGGTGCATGTCTAAATGGTGCTCGTCTAGATGGTGCATGTCTAGATGGTACATGAATAGAAGGTGCCTATGCAGATGGTGTATGTATTGGTGATTTATGTGGAGATAACGCATGTATAAAGGGTGAATATACAAATTATGCATGTCTAAATGATGCATGTATATGTGGTGCATGTACAGATGAAGCATGTCTAAACGATGCATGTACAGATGATGCATGTCTAAATGGTATATGTATAGGTGGTGCAAGACGATTGGAGGCCACAGAGATGGGATTTCTCAGAAGAATGTTGAAAGTTCCCTGGACAGCTAAAAAGACCAATGAGGAAGTTCTCAAAGAGGCCAACACAAAAAGGGAACTCTTAAAAAACATCAGAAAGAAGCAATCAACATTTTTCGGGCACATCATGAGAAGAGGAAAGTTGGAATACTTGGTTACAGCTGACAAAATAACAGGAAAGAGAGATCGCGGGCGACAAAGAGAGAAAATACTGGATAGCTTGGTGTCATGGCATGGAAAACAGTTAACAACAGAACTGATACGATGCACTGTAGACAGAAGATTGTGGAGGGACATGATCACCTATGCCAACCGGTATGGCACATGATGATGATAGGTGGTGCATGTACAGATGATGCATGTCTAAATGATGCATATATAGATGATGCATGTATAGATAGTCTATGTATCTATATAGCTAGCTCATGTCTTGATGCTGCAAGTATAGATTGTGCATGTCTAGATTAGTCCACGTATAGATGGTAAATTTATAAATGATGATTGCATTGACGATGCATTTATAAATGGTGCATATATAGATATAGATAGTGCTTAATAAGGGAACACTCAACTTAAGTGAAGTAAAGGTATAGTTCCCTTCCTTGCCCTGATAGGTGTATGTGGAATATGGTGTGCAGCCATAATTATTTGTATGTATATAAATAATATAAATGGTGCATGCATTGATGTGCATGTATTGTAGGTACATGCATTAATGGTGTATGTATTGTTGGTACATGCATTAATGGTGTATGTATTGTTGGGGCATGCATTGATGGTGCATGTATTGTCGGTTCATGTATTGTTTCTATCTATCTATCTATTGTCCTTTCGAGCCGAAGGCAGCACATAGGGCAGAACCACAATCTCAAAAACAGAAACCTTGCGTGCCAAAGTGGCACATATTGCAGAGATCACTGCTCTAAAATATATGGCGCTGTTTCCATAACAATACTTTTTACAATGACAGATTGTCAAGCCATCGGACAAACTCCTTAGTCGCCTCTTACGACATGTCTGGAAGGTCACAGTGTCACTATTCTTTACTTCCCTCATAATGAGGCCCCGGTAACACACGGGAATTATTGTTAGCAAATAATACATTATGTATTGTTTGCTAAAGCATAATTAGACCAATAGACGTCTATGCAGTGAATAAGCTGAATCAAATCAATGACCCATAACTGACCAATAGTCTCTGGTCATCGAACCAGGACTGAATAAGACAGCATCAGCCAGTTTCAAGGCTCATGTGTTATGTTTTGATATTTCCGCCTTATTACGTGGTCAAACCATTGTATCTCTTGTTTCTGTGTGCATTTTGTAGCGGGAATTATTCCTAATTATTTTTTCTCAGTTCTTCATTTATAATTTTATCTCTCAGGCTGTTTCTTGCCATTCGTCTAACACATTTCATCTCGGTGGTGGTTATTTTTCCTATTTCTCTTGAGTCTAGAATCCAGGACTGACATAGGTATCAGAACGTTGGGATGAAGATTGTATTGAAGAGTGCCTGTTTTGCCTCTAGAGTTATTTCCTTGTTGGACAATAGTGTTGATTAGCTGTCCAAAGATTTTTTAAATATATTTTTTCGTTCGCCAGCATTTACCTCTGACGAAGTTCCTAGAGACTAGGAACTGAATTTTGCGTGTTAATCCATTTTTCCCTGGCAGCCGTGTGCACAGGGGTCCCTCGCCGCACCGGCAGATAACTCCTACTTCGGAGGTACTCATATTTTTTCCGTCGATTGAGTAATTGACATTTCAAGCCGGGTCTTGCTGCTGAGACCATATAGTCTTGTCCAATGATTTGACAAGCTTTGTTGCATCTTGAGTCTATTTCTGTTGTTTGTGAATTGCCATTTATCACTAGACTTCCTAGATATTTAAAATCCTTCATTTAGTTTAGTCGCCTGCCAGAACACCACTGATTGTTTATTTGATTGATTGATTTCATAATTTACAATAAAGAATCGCCAATTACTGCACTCCTGGTAAGCCCATAGGTACACATCCCTCTTTTGCAGACAGCGATGGGTTTGAAAACAGATGATAGGGGATAGAGGTCTCTTATTTGTTTACAGCAAATAAATCTCAAGGCAAAGCTTGTTGATAAGGTTCGTGAATAAACAAAACTTGATAAACATTTTTATTTAAACCAGCTCGTTCTTGCCCCACTTTTCCACACACACACACACACACACACACACACACACACACACACACACACACACACACACACACACACACACACACACACACACACACACACACACACACACACACACACACACACACACACATGCCATGTTTAAATTAACAGTGCATGCCCAATTCTGTATGTGTGAGTGTGTGTATTATATATTCATATATATATGTGTGTGTGTGTGTGTGCTTTTGGTCGTGTGTGTGTGTGTGTGTGTGTAATACAGGTCAATGAATTCAAATACAATGGTTATACTAATATCAGACTATAATGTTAGATCAATGCCACGTCGTCGATACAAGTGTCTTACATTGATCCCGGAAGTTGATATTGCACTTGCTGTGGCTTTTCTTGATGTTCTATGTTCTGCTGGAGTGGTTTGTTGAGCTTATCTAATCTAGAGATGCAGAGATCTAGGTCTTCTATATCAACAGAATCAACCATTACTGGAACATTCTAGAGGTGCGGCAGGTCTAGGTCTTCTATATCAACAGAATCAACCATTACTGGAACATTCTAGAGGTGCGGCAGGTCTAGGTCTTCTATATCATCAGAATCAACCATTACTGGAACATTCTAGAGGTGCGGCAGGTCTAGGTCTTCTATATCAACAGAATCAACCATTACTGGAACATTCTAGAGGTGCGGCAGGTCTAGGTCTTCTATATCATCAGAGCCCACCACCGCGGGAACTACGGTGACCATCACATCATTAACCTGACTGTTGTCACGGAGACGAACTGATAAGTGGAGTGGCGTCTTGAAAAACTGTGGGTAGCTGATCTCCCATATGTTACTACTTACTCCTTAGCCTCTATTTCCCGAATAGCTTTCTTGTGTGACTACTGACTCCTTATCTTGTATTCCCAAAATATCTTCCAATTGTGACAACTGACTCCTTAGCTTGTATTCCCAAAATATCTTCCCTGTGTAACTACTGACACCTTAGCTTGTATTCCCAAAATATCTTCCCTGTGTAACTACTGACTCCTTAGCTTGTATTCCCAAAATATCTTCCCTGTGTAACTACTGACACCTTAGCTTGTATTCCCAAAATATCTTCCCTGTGTAACTACTGACTCCTTAGCTTGTATTCCCAAAATATCTTCCCTGTGTAACTACTGACTCCTTAGCTTGTATTCCCAAAATATCTTCCCTGTGTAACTACTGACACCTTAGCTTGTATTCCCAAAATATCTTCCCTGTGTAACTACTGACTCCTTAGCTTGTATTCCCAAAATATCTTCCCTGTGTAACTACTGACACCTTAGCTTGTATTCCCAAAATATCTTCCCTGTGTAACTACTGACTCCTTAGCTTGTATTCCCAAAATATCTTCCCTGTGTAACTACTGACACCTTAGCTTGTATTCCCAAAATATCTTCCCTGTGTAACTACTGACTCCTTAGCTTGTATTCCCAAAATATCTTCCCTGTGTAACTACTGACTCCTTAGCTTGTATTCCCCGAACAGTTTGAAGCATAGCCAAAGTCGTTACTCCAAGGAGCGAAACGGATAATATGCAAACCGTTCTATATCATAGGGAATATACGAGCTTTATAGAACCAGTCCTGAGATATGGAAGTGAAGCATGGACAAATGAACAACAAAAATGTAATATGTAGAAGACATAGATTACTTTAAATGTAGTTTTTGAACTACTGAGTTAACTGTGTGTTATCATCATTGCATTCCGAACAGGACCATGGGCTATGGTTATGGTTATAGTTATGGAAGGCTCCGGTATGACTGTAAACAAATTAAAATCCATAATTGTTCAACCGCCCGTGCCAGTGGAACCATCCTAATTACTATCGCATCTCCAAAACAAAGAAAGGTGGCTGTAGTCTCCATCATATCAATCTCAGCACACGCCAAAATACATAAGACGAAACCGCACAGAAAATGAACACAGCCATCTGTTCTCCGTCATGAGATATCATCATTTATCGCAAACAATCGGAATATCGAACCATGATCAAAGCGGATGGAACGTACAGCTCACGGTGTGCACAGAGCACTGAACTAAGTAGCTCCTGCAACAAGCCGGACTTGGAATATGAGGAAACAGCAACAAGGAATACTTTTCAGACATAGCTTTTAATAGTTCATGTCGCCTATCCACCATATTGACCGGAAATCCACGTTCTCCTGAAAATTATGATCGTCATTTTCTTTTTTAATTAAAATTGTTAAAAGACCGTGGGTAGATCACCTAATCAGTATGTTCGGCAGGGTCTTGCTACTGACTAAAGGGACTACAGCCACCTCTCCGTTGGCTGATAAGTCCTTTCACGCACTCACTAACCTTCTATGATCAGTAGTGGCCAACTTAAGGAAAACCAATAGCCGGATTATAGCCAAGGCCAGGACCAGAGGGTTAAACTTAAGAGCATCATCAAAATATGTGATTTTGTAATAAATGAATAATGCTTACACTTTGATAACATATTTTATCATTTGTAAAAAGATAATAATTTTTTATTTCGTTCGTTCGTTCGCTTTCGCCAGCTTTGACCTCTGACGAAGTCCCACCCACTCAATTTTGTGGGACTGAATTTTGCGTGTAAAGTCTGTTTTATCCCATTACAGGATGCCCCTCGCCATGCAGGCAGATTTACTCCGACTTCAGAGGTACTAATTTTTAGGGAATTAGTAAAACCCAGGTGTCCTCGCCAGGGTACGAATCCGGCTGTTGCCGTGGTAAGCCAACCGCCTATTGATTGCGCTAACCGGACACCCATTTTTTATTTCAAAATGACATTTATATTATTTTGTTTTAACCGACTGGAACCTTGTTTTTTTTTTTAATTTATAAGTATTTAATAAAACGGGAGCCGCGATAGCTCAGTGGTTAGTGAACTGGACTACAAAGGACAAAAGGTCGGGTTCGATCCTGATCGACAGCTTCCAGGTTCACACAGCCTTAAATGGGTACCGGATTTTTTTTCTTGGAAAGTAAAGAGGCACGGGCGTAATACCGACCACATTACCCCAAAAATCATGTGCCGAAGGTCTGTAAAATGTATGGTCACTAACACCATATTCCCTATACGCCACTTGGCGTGACCAGGCTCTTTATGTTTCTTTTGATTTCCTTATTTAATATAGTAGTTTCTGTGACGGCTTTCATGGCTAAGAATAAATAGACTGGCGGGTCGCTATTTGGCCCATCTTTGTTCTAGATTTTAACTGTTCTCATCTTTATTGCCATCGCTTTCATCCACTACAATCTAGATGTGGCTTTACAATCAAATGGTGAGAATATCATTGGTTAACAAATGGAAGATCGAAAACGTTCTTTAAAAAAGTGGGGGGGGGGGGGTGGGGTGAGGGGAAAGGTCAAAGGAAACTGATCGCCAAGGTCAGAGTGAAGAAGTCATTATGTTGTTGATCCTGTAATGAGAAGGGAACAACTGGAGTATATAGTGACAACAGGAAAAATGTACACTAATGTAGTATTATGGGGAAAACAAAATTATATAAAAGTACCAGTCAAATAACTGTGGACAAAGAGAAAAAAAAAACAAAGACGATAGCGATGGATAGTACACACACACACACACACACACACGCACGCACACACACACACACACACACACTGCCGAATCAAGTGAGGGTATTACACGACAGGTCCTTTTTTGGAATCCCCAGGGGAAAAGACAAAGAGGAAGATCAAAATATTCCTAAAGAATAATTGTGGAAGAAGCGATGAAGATGATGGAGAAGAAAGTATTTGTTGAAGTCCACATGGAGTTAAAGAGGAAGAAGAAGACGAAGAAGGAGAAGTAGAAATAGAAGACGACGAAGAAGGAGAAGTAGAAAAAGAAGACGACGAAGAAGGAGAAGTAGAAAAAGAAGACGACGAAGAAGGAGAAGTAGAAAAAGAAGATGACGAAGAAGGAGAAGAAGAGGTAAAGGATGGTGAAAAATTTAGGGAATAAGCGATAAGGGGAAATAGAGAAAAGCTACTTGATGGTTTAAGATTGAAAGCAAAGGTAAAGACTGTTATTTTGTGGACAAACATGATGACGTACAGGGAATTATTTCAGGGTAAGAGATATGTTTAAAACACTCTAAACCACCGGAAACTACTATTCGTGCTGTTTAGTCATATATCTGTTTGTCTGCAACACAAGTATTCAGCCTACTCTATCCGGGATATGCGTGTCTCAATAGGAAAATATATAGTTTATTCCTGAGTTGTCTTCATAACCATATACTATAGTCATGCGTGAAAGACATCGCGAATGATGCTACTTTTTTAAAAAATAGTTGAGTTTGCTGTGTGCTCTAGAGTTTGATTTCTCGTGGCAAGGCGCTGTGCCAAGGAGTACGGGTTCGATTCTGCTTCTGACCATCTATTGTTCTTTGCTTTTGTTTTTTTCTGTTGTTGATTATTTGTGATTTTTTCCCCCCCGTGTGCTGTAAACATACCTCTTCCTCTGAATTGATTGTTGTAAACATACCCTTTCCCCTGAAATGATTCGCAGATCTATCGCCCCGGAAGTTCCCCTCCATATTAATATTCATGTATTATTATTTGTCGTCAGGGTCACGTACACAAGGAAGGATGGTATTTTATAACAAGACAAACACACTTACGCGGTAATAGATAAAAAAGAAAAATAAATAGAAAGGACAAGAAATGATAATTACAGAAGCAAAAGTATAAAAGTATATGTGGCGCTTTAAAGACAAACATACCTCTAAACAGCAGCAATGCTGGTCACCCCTACATTTAATTACAGAATGGACTGCCCCGATCCTGGTTTTCTCTCCCTCTCTTGCTGCCTGGGTGGATGCTGCTGGCTGGCTTGGCGAGCCTACAGGAAGAATGTCGGTGCCAGGAGATGTCTGAGGCTTGCCTAGGATGTGACCCCGTTCTGGCCTGGTCTGAGGGAGGGAGTGGGGGCGACTGGATGTGGTCCGGACAACGAGGATAGGAGGTGGGCAAGCGAGAGGGGGAAGGCTGGTTCTTAAGTTACGAGTGTCTGTGAGTTTGCATGCTTGTTTGTGTGGGTGAATATGTATATATATATATATATATATATATATATACAATATTGAATGGTTGTGTGTGTGTGGATGTATCAAAGTGTGCCATTTTGTGGGTGGATACTACTGCTCAGTTAAATGCTTGGTTGTGTCTACAAGTCTAGTGTGAGACGATTGTCTAATATAAGTTGATGATTGTTTAGTTTGTGATAGCAGTCTAGAATGAGACATCTGTCTCATCGTCGTATTGTGCCACATCTGAATCGAATGTTCGCTTCAACTGGGCAACATTTCAACCTGTCTTTGGCTTTGATAGTGTACGGTGCCACAGGGAATATTTGCCTAGTGTGAGATAATTGTCTAATATCAGATAACTGTCTAGTGTGAAATAAGTGTCTAATATCAGATAACTGTCTAATGTGAGATATTTGTCTAGATAATTGTCTAGTTTGAGATAATTGTCAGGTGTGAGGTAGTTGTTTGGTGTTAGATAATTGTCTAGTGTGAGAAAACCATTTATTGTGAGAAAACTGTCTAGTGTGAGATAATTTTTGTAATGTGAGATAATTGTCTAATTTGAGAAAATTATCTAATGTGAGATCATTGTCTAGTGTGAGATAATTGTTTAATCTGAGAAAATTCTCTAATATGAGATCATTGTCTAGCGTGAGATAATTGTCTAATTTGAGAAAATTATCTAATGTGAGATCATTGTCTAGTGTGAGATAATTGTTTAATCTGAGAAAATTCTCTAATATGAGATCATTGTCTAGCGTGAGATAATTGTCTAATTTGAGAAAATTCTCTAATGTGAGATCATTGTCTAGTGTGAGATAATTGTCTAATTTGAGAAAATTCTCTAATGTGAGATCATTGTCTAGTGTGAGATAATTGTCTAATTTGAGAAAATTCTCTAATGTGAGATCATTGTCTAGTGTGAGATAATTGTCTAATTTGAGAAAATTCTCTAATGTGAGATCATTGTCTAGCGTGAGATAATTGACTAATTTGAGAAAATTCTCTAATGTGAGAGCATTGTCTAGCGTGAGATAACTGACTAATTTGTGAAAATTCTCTAATGTGAGATCATAGTCTCTGTGAGATAATTGTCTAATTTGAGAAAATTCTCTAACGTGAGATCATAGTCTAGTGTGAGATAAATTGTCTAATTTGAAAAAAAAAAACATTCTCTAATGTGAGATCATTGTCTAGTGTAAGATAATTGTCTAATTTGAGAACATTCTCTCTAATATGAGATCATTGTCTAGTGTAAGATAATTGTCTAATTTGAGAAATTCTCTAATGTGAGATCGTTGTTTAGTGTGAGATAATTGTCTAATGTGAGATCATTGTCAAGCGTGTGATAATTGTCTATTGTGTTATAATGGACTAGTGTGGGATAACTATTTAGTGTAAGAAATTGTCTAGTGTGAAATAATTGTTTAGTTTAAGAAAATTATCTAATGTGAGATCAGTGTCTAGTGTGTGATTATTATCATTTATGAGATAATTGTCTAATGTGAGATAATTGTCTGTTGTGAGATTATTGTCTGGTTTCAGATAGTTGTCTATTGTGAGATTATTGCCGAGTGTGTGATTATTGTCTGATGTGAGATTATTGTCTAGTTTGAGATGATATTCTAATGTGAGATAATTGTCTAGTGTGAGATAGTTGCCCAATGTTAGATTATTGTCTAGTGTGGGATAGTTGCCTACTGTGATATAATTAGCTAGTGTCGGATAGTTGTCTACTGTGATATAATTGTCTAGTGTGGGATAGCTGCCTACTGTAATATAATTGTCTAGTGTGGGATAGTTGTCTACTGTGATATAATTGTCTAGTGTGGGATAGCTGCCTACTGTGATATAATTGTCTAGTGTGAGATAGTTGTCCAATGTTAGATTATTGTCTAGTGTGGGATAGTTGTCTACTGTGATATAATTGTCTAGTGTGGGATAGTTGTCTACTGTGATATAATTGTCTAGTGTGGGATAGTTGTCTACTGTGATATAATTGTCTAGTGTGGGATAGTTGTCTACTGTGATATAATTGTCTAGTGTGGGATAGTTATCTACTGTGATATAATTGTCTAGTGTGGGATAGTTGTCTACTGTGATATAATTGTCTAGTGTGGGATAGTTGTCTACTGTGATATAATTGTCTAGTATGAGACAGTTGTCTACTGTGATATAATTGTCTAGTGTGAGACAGTTGTCTCCTGTGATAAAGTTGTCTAGTGTGGGATAGTTGTCTACTGTGATATACTTGTCTAGTGTGCCATGTTTCCATTGTATGAGTTAGTGGTCTAATTTTCAGATAATTGTCTAATTTGAAAATGTATATAATTTAGAGATGAATGTCTAGTTTATAAAGGATGTACATTTGTGATAACCCTCTGTGGAACAAGTGTCTCTGTCCTTTAGCTTCTTGGCCCTTATTGGCACGTGGAAGTAATGAACCAGGCTTCGGTTTCCTGCTAAATTGTGCCTCTATCTATCTATCTATCTATCTATCTATCTATCTATCTATCTATCTATCTATCTATCTATCTATCTATCTATCTATCTATCTATCTATCTATCTATCTATCTATCTATCTATCTATCTATCTATCTATCTATCTATCTATCTATCTATCTATCTATCTATCTATCTATCTATCTATCTATCTATCTATCTATCTATCTATCTATCTATCTATCTATCTATCTATCTAATCTATCTATCTATCTATCTATCTATCTATCTATCTATCTATCTATCTATCTATCTATCTATCTATCTATCTATCCATCCATCCATCCATCCATCCATCCATCCATCCATCCATCCATCCATCCATCCATCCATCCATCCATCCATCTATCTATCTATCTATATAATCTATCTATCTATCTATCTATCTATCTATCTATCTATCTATCTATCTATCTATCTATCTATCTATCTATCTATCTATCTATCTATCTATCTATCTATCTATCTATCTATCTATCCATCCATCCATCCATCCATCCATCCATCCATCCATCCATCCATCCATCCATCCATCCATCTATCTATCTATCTATCTATCTATCTATCTATCTATCTATCTATCTATCTATCTATCTATCTATCTATCTATCTATCTATCTATCTATCTATCTATCTATCTATCTATCTGTCTGTCTGTCTGTCTGTCTGTCTGTCTGTCTGTAAATCTATCTATCTATCTATCTATCTATCTATCTATCTGTCTGTCTGTATGTCTGTCTATCTATCTTTCCTTCGCCTAAAGTATTGTATATATCCAATGTCGTTTCCTGTATAAATGTTACTGTCTTTTGTAACTCTTGCAGTGGCCCATATAGTTTTGTCTGTAGTGTTGTATCTATGGGCCAATGGATTTTCCTCAGTCTACTATATTCAGTGCAATCTTGAAGTATGTGTTCAGCAGTCTGGGGCATCTGTCAACATGTACATGTAGTTGAGGTGCCGTTCTTGAATTGTGTATACATGTGACTATGGAGTCGATTGTGTCATGTTCTGAGGCGTATAATTATCACATGTTCCTATCTATTCATATTGTGAAAGGCATCCTGATTTGGGGCTTGTGGTCCTCTGATTGATTTGATTATCTGTTTCTTATGATGGTATGAATAGGTTTATCTAGTTGTGTGCCTGTTGAACCTTCCTTTGCCAACTGATCTGCTTTCTCATTTCCTGGTAATCCACAGGGAAATGGAATCCAGTGCAAGGCAACCCTGTGGTGTTTGCAGAGTTCAGTCAATAAGGTCTGCAGATGTAATTTTCTGGATTGTAGTGCCTGAAGTACTGATCTTGCATCTGTCAAAAACACTACAGATTGTGGGGTAAAATTACTGTTCAGCAGTTTTTCTATTGCCAACTTTATTGCTTGAATATCTGCTTCGTAATTGTGACAATATTTCCCTGTTGCTGTTTTATTCATATCTCTAGTGTTATTTGGGTACTCTATATATGCACATGCTCTCCGATTCTTTACTGCATTCTGTGCTGATCCATCTGTGCACACACGAATCCATAGGTCTTGTGTGTATTCTTCATCCAGGAAACTGAGAGTTATTGTTTTACGTTGTATACTATTCTGTTCTGCCTTGTCAAGTATTCATTTCACTTCAGTCCGTATTTGTATTGATAATCCTGATTCCTCTGTCCAGGGAGTCTGTTCTGGTATGGGCAGTAGGGGGTTAACAACTCTTGGCATGTCTGGTGTTTGTCTACAAATTAGCTTGGCTTGGTGGATAAAACTGCTTCTCTTAAGCTGTCACAATACAAAATGTTAGAATCAGTTCTTCATTGGATGTCTCGGCATGCATGAAAATGTATCTGCCTGTATCAGCACCTTTGTGTCTCTCCGTTCTCTCAGCGCTGGTATCCTCCACAATTTCTCCATCTCCAATATTGGTGTTGATTTCATTGCTCCTGTGATGACCCTAAGTGCCTGGTTTTGTACTTTTTCCAGATCTTGCAATGTGGTGTTTGATGCTGAGCACCATGCGGATGATCCATATTCTAAATGTGGGCGTATACTCTGTTGGTAAACTTTACTGAGTATTTTCCCACTCGCACCCCACGTAGTTTCACACAGCTTTCTTAGAATAGCCAAATTCCTCCTTGCTTTTTGGGTTGCTTTATTTATCTGCTGTTTCCAAGATAGTTTGTTGTCAAATGTAACTCCGAGATATGTAGCTTCTATGCCTTATTGTGCCTCTACAATTACCCTGAATTGTTCTGGCTAAATCTTTTTCTTTCTTTCTTTCTTTCTTTCTTTCTTTCTCTTTCTTCCTTTCATCCTTCCTTCCTTTCTTTATTTCTTTCTTTCTTTTTTCCTTCCTTCTTTCTTTTTGTTTCGTTCTGTCCTTTATTCATTCATTCTTTCTTTTTGTTCTTTCTTTTTTCCTTTCTTTTTTTCTTATTCTTCTTATTTCTTTCTTTCCTTCTTTCTTTTTTCCCTTCTTTCTTGCATTCTTTCTTTCTTTTTTTTTCTTGTATTAATTCATTCTTTCTTTTATTTCTTCTTTCTATCTTTCTCTTTCTTTCTTTATTCCTTCCTTCTTTCCTTCTTTCTTTCTCTCTTTATTTTTATTTTTTTTCATTCATTCATTCAATCTTTCTTTCTTTAAATTCTTTTCTTTCTCTCTCTCTCTCTCGCTCTCTCTTCTTGGTTGTTCACCGAATGACCACTAAGGAAGTAAAAAGAAAAGTACCCCTGTCACGCCAAGTGCCGTATAGGGAATATGGTGTTAGTGGCCATAAATTTTACAGACCTTCAGCATATAATTTTTGGGGTAATGTGGTCGGTATTAGGCCCGTGCCGCTTTACTTTCCCAGAAAAAAAATCCGATACCCATTAAAGGCTGGGTGAACCCGGAAGCCGTCGATTGGGATCTAAACCTACCTCTTGTCCTTTGTAGTCCAGTTCACTAACCACTGAGCCATCGCGAATGACCACTAAAGGAATGGATAATCATCCTCGTAATTTGTCCTTTAAAAAAACATTAAGTGGACATGGATGTGAAAACGTCACAAACTTTGGGTGATTACTTTCAGACTGTGGGCCTTTTTAATACTACAGTCGGCTGTGGAGAAAATACAGAACACAGTAGGCAGATGGAATTGTCGTCATTGACACTGCTGCGCCTCTCTACAGGGGTGGGGGGGGGCAGATCTTAATGGTGGCAAGGCGCGGTGCCAATGAGTGCAGGTTCGTATCGTGGGTGGATTGTTGGTTGTTCTATGTTGTTTCTGCATGTTATTAAGTGAATTGTGTGTGTGTGTGTGTGTGTGTGTGTGTCTGTGTGTCTGTGTGTCTGTGTTTTATATATGCGTCCTACAATTACAAGAAGTGATAGACATAACAGTAAAAGAATGCAACAAGAAAAGTCTAAGTCTGAACAGTAAGAAAACAGAAGTAAAGGTCGTATCGAAGAAACAGTCATCACCATCATGCATCATAAAAATAAACGGCAAATCTGAAAAAAGTGCGATTCGTCAAATACATGGAAACAATAAAAACATCAGATGGAAGATGCACCACATAAATAAAAAGCAAAATATATCAGGCCAAAATAGCTTTTCTTCTGAAAAAGAAAATATCTTATGCAACAGATCTATGTCAATAGCGGAGAGAAAGAGACTTCATCGGTGCTATATAGAGGCAATTCTGACCTATGGAAGCGAATCATGGACAGTAGAGAAACAAATGAAAAGACAGTTAGAGGTAACAGAGATGGGATTTCTCAGAAGAATGTTGAAAGTTCCCTGGACAGCTAAAAATACCAATGCAGAAATTCTTAAAGAGGTCAACACAAAAAGGGAACTCCTAAGAAACATCAGAAAGATACAATCAACATGTTTCGGGTGTAACAGAGTAAGCTAATGAAGCATGGGAGCAGGTAACTTAGTCGTTACCCGCTTCTTTAATGGACAATAGCAGTAACATATGGTAGCGACCATCAATAGTTAGGACATACATTTAGGGTATGGAAATTTTCCAGGCGGACAGAATACAAGTTTAAGATAAAGTTCATAGTGGGTAGTGGACACACAGATGTGGGGAGGAAGGAAAGGTAGAATTATAACGATGAGTTTGGAGAGTGGAAATTTCCACGCAGATTTCCACAACATCAGGTTGGGGAAATGGAAATAGCGCATGTATTGACCCCTTGACTTTGGCCGTCTGATAAATAAGTTGTTATCCAACTACCAGGAATGATCAGAGTCATGAGGTAATCATTACTTCGAATGGGTTATAGAGATTTCATGAAAACAAATTGTTATCGTCAAATCTGTGGAATAGTTCAAGTCTCTGACACAGAATGATGAGGGTTGACCGACTCCAAGTGATCAGAGGAAGTGCAATTTGCCACGTCGTGACAACTGCGGCAATCCCATTGGCTGTTGATATTTCACGCGAAGAGTGTGGTGGAATATTTAAACTTCAACACAATAGGTCTGAGAGAATTTAGAGAAACAGAATCAGCAGAGAAGAACTAGTAAGAGCATTTAGAAAGATCATTAGTAAGAACCATAAGTTGAGCTGGATAGGTTGAGCCAAAAAGTTAGACTCGGAAGATTACAAGTTTTGGAATTAGTATTCAGACATTAACAAGAAGTTTTAGGAACAAGAAGAAGTCAAGATCTAGAAGTTTTAAAATAAGAAACTAAGAAAGTTAGATCGCAAGTTAGGAAGTTTAGACAAGAAAAGTTTGTAAGGAATCTTCAAGTTGGAGTAATCTTAAGTTAATTGACAAGTCATTCAGGAATAGACTATAGAGCAGTAAAGTTGTCAGTGACTTAATCAATTAGTTGAGCTATAGAACATTACAATAAGTGAGTTAATGAACATACGAGAATTAGTTATGAAACTGTGAAGTGTTGAGAGATCAAGTTGTGTTTCAATTCCTTATAAACGTAAGTAAAGTTGACAGAGAGATTGAATGTAAGATATTCACTTGTGGACAGATCATATCCACCGACGATTGTCTCAGAAATGTCCCAGAATTAACGAACATTAATTTAAGAAAAGTGCATCAACCACTAGTATGTATCATGTGCCAATAATAGAGATCATTAAACTGATTATAATAAATGAGAGAACTCTGTCATGATTAATGTTGTGTCAACTAGAATGTGATGTGCTGTCAAAGACAACAATAACAATAATAAGAAATAACAAACAACTATAACATCGGGCACATCATGATAAGAGGAAAGTTGGAATACTTGGTTACAACTGGCAAAATAAAGGGAAAGAGAGATCGCGGACGACAAAGAGAGAAAATACTGGATAGCTTGGTGTCATGGCATGGAAAACAGTCAACAACAGAACTGATATGATGCACTGTGGATAGAAGATTGTGGAAGGATATGATCGCCTACGCCAACCGGTGTGGCATATGATGATGATGATGATATAATGATGATGATATGATAATGATGATGATATGATAATGATGATGATATGATGATGATGATATCATGATGATGATATGATAATGATGATGATATGATAATGATGATGATATAATGATGATATGATGATGATGATATGATAATGATGATATGATAATGATGATATAATGATGATATGATAATGATGATGATATAATGATGATATGATGATGATGATATCATGATGATGATATGATAATGATGATGGTATGATAATGATGATGATATGATGATGATGATATGATAATGATGATGATATAATGATGATATGATGATGATGATATGATAATGATGATGATATCATGATGATGATGATGATGATGATCCGTGTCCACGTGTCGATTGTGTATTCTCTGCTAATGGAAACTACCCTCAATGAAGTTGTTGTTGTATCTATAACGTGCACAATTCAGCAATTAAGGTACTCGTAGAAAAGTGTTTAGTGTTCCTGCCTTCTGGTCACGTGGATCTGGTCCCTTCCCTCCTTCCTGTCGTTTACCTGATGACTACAGAAGGAATAGATGTCCTCTTCATCATCTGTCCTTTAAATAAACGTAGATACGTTGTGTTGAAGTTTGCTGTAGAAATGTGGCATTTGCACCTTTCGCCCCAACACATCCGACTTCGACATGTTTTATTTACTACCGGGTTGTCTTCCCTCTCCGATCCCTCCTCCCTTTGCCAGACTAGACATCTTAGTCTGTTTCTAGAAGCCTCGCGAATAGGTGGATTAGTCTCTGTATGGTTCTGGTTCACCGCTCCAGGCGCAATCAATCAGCTGTTGGTCGCTGACCTCTTTCAGCTCTGCTGCTGTAAGGCGCCATTGCCTCTCTGGGTCCAAATTAACAATTTTCACATTTTCATGTTGGACCTAATCTGGGCCCACCGTCTGGGTGCAGTTTGAAAATGTGAAAATTGCGAGGGGTTGAAAATGGATTCTGCTCAGTGATCACCCAAGATTATCTTTATTTTTCTTTATCTCCCCAAATAGTATTTTCAAAGTTTGCAGGTTCGTTATTTTGTCGTTAAAAGCCTTTCAATATATCCGACTTCAACGCGACTGTTTCTGGTACCGGGCTGCCTTCCCTTGTTGGTCCCCATTTTATTGGTCTCAATGGTTAGTCTGTTTCCAGGTCTCCCGCTGAGGGATGGAGGGGATCTTCTTCAGTTTTGGTTCGTTATTCCAAGAACTGAAAGTGATTAAAAGAAACTATAACTTAATATTTAAAAACATTTGTTGTTAAAAATGTATATATTATAACCCCCAACCCCCTTCCCCTAACTCTCAAATTTCCCAATATTTGATCCCTTTGTTGCAAACAGTGGCTATCTATCCGTCTGTCTGTCTGTCTGTCTGTCTGTCTGCCTGCCTGCCTGCCGTCTGTCTGTCTGCTTGCCTGCCTGCCTGCCTGTCTGTCTGTCTGTCTGTCTGTCTGTCTGCCTGTCTGTCTGTCTGTCTGCCTGCCTGTCTGTCTGTCTGTCTGTCTGTCTGTCTGTCTGTCTGTCTGTCTGTCTGTCTGTCTGGCTGTCTGTCTGTCTGCCTGTCTGTCTGCCTGTCTGCCTGTCTGTCTGTCGGTTTGTCTGTCTGTCTATCTGTCTATCTATTGAGCCGAAGCCGGCCCATATGACATAGTCTCAGACACTCTCTCACTGTTTCAAAATTTTCTTTCTAGCAGTCTCAATCGTTGGAAAGATCTTTTATCAAATCTCGCCATTTGTCTCTGTTCTGTGCAAGCATCTCGATCTCGTTGATGAAGCCGATTCCTGCTACCTTTGCCTCTCTGATCAATGTTATTTTCAGTGTTTCTCTTGGTCGGCCTCTTTTCTTCCTACCTATTGTTTCCCACCTGAGGGCTTATTTTACTATTTGATTATTATCTCTTCTCATCACATGTCCAACATATGACCATCGTCTTTTCTTGATCACTGAAGATATTAGTGGTTGATTGGCGATTTCTCTAATTTCCTCGTTTGTTTTGAATTCGTTCCACTCTATACCAAGTATTTTCCTGAACTCTTTCAATAAGGGAAAGATTTTATCAATTTAGTGGTAGAGATATCAGAGACACAATTTGTCGGGTTTTTAAATATTAATCTACATGTTTATATTTATCTAACACTTAACATATTATATATGAATTTTTAGATAATTAAGCTAGGAATTATATTTCATCATCAATAGGAATTATATTTCATCATCAATAGGAATTATATTTCATCATCAATAGGAATTATATTTCATCATCAATAGGAATTATATTTCATCATCAATAGGAATTATATTTCATTTTTGGAGGCTAAGGCGCGCCTCCCAGCACCAGAGCTGGAAGTTGTCAGCGACCCACAACTGATGGCTTACGCCAGGATCGGTGAACCAGAACCATCCAGACCCTGCTCCACCTCTCCGTGGTGCCTCTAGTAACAGACTAACCTGTCTAGTCTGGCCAGGCGAGCAGGGATGGAAGAGGGAAGACAACCCGGTACTCAAAAATGTCGTGCTGAAGTCGGATGTGTAGAGCCGAAAGGCGCAAATATAACAGTGTTACACTGCAAACCACAACACAACGCAGAGACGTCCACTTAACGTCCTTTTAAGGGCGGATGACGAAGAGGAATTCTACAATCGAATTCATAATTCTAGAATACTTTAGTGGTCGGGCGAACGAAAGCAAGCAAAGCAAGCATATTTTATTAATACCAAGAGGATACAAAACATATACAAAGAATATGATTTCATGGCAGTTTACACTAATCAAATTGAGAGTGACGCACTGTGCGGCTAAACGTACATGACCGAAATCGGCATGGCACATGACGCGTCGAAACGTATGGAAAGATTTAAACATTTATTTTCAAACACGTGAAAAAATAAACAACTGTGACAACTAGAATATAATTCACAAATAAATATTTACTTTAGCTAGACAATTTTGCGTTTTCTGTATGGTGTCACAAATTGGAACCACTTTTTTTTTAAATCAATTTTTAAGAGTAGGGGAATGTACTAGTCCCAAGAGATCTTCTTCCATAAATGTTGCAAAATTTCCAAGATTAGAACTAAAATGTCACTTTGAGATTAAATTAAACTGCTGTGACACGTGACTGTTGAACGCATTCGAAAGCGAGTTGAACGCATTCGAAAATAAATGTCTAAGGAAAATACTTGGTATAGCGTGGAACGAATTCAAAACAAACGAGGAAATTAGAGAAATCGCCAATCAACCACTAATATCTTCAGTAATAAAGAAAAGACGATGGTCATATGTTGGACATGTGATGATAAGAGATAATAACCGAATAGCAAAGCAAGCCCTCATACGGGAAACAACAGGTAAGAGAAAAAGAGGAGGACCCAGGGAGACACTGAGAAGAACATTGATGAGAGAGGTAAGAGCAGCAGGATTC
Source organism: Megaustenia siamemsis (assembly GCA_032433765.1). Taxonomy (NCBI): domain Eukaryota; kingdom Metazoa; phylum Mollusca; class Gastropoda; order Stylommatophora; family Ariophantidae; genus Megaustenia; species Megaustenia siamemsis. The sequence continues at coordinate 81,503,971 of JAVIAB010000001.1, read as the reverse complement.
GGCTCCCTCAATGAGATACAGCTGCTTGTACAGAACAGAGACAAATGGCGAGATTTGATAAAATATATTTAAAAGAAAACTGCTAGAACAAACATTCAGATATGAGAAGGTGTATCTTGGTCTACGCCCTATGGGCCAGCTACGGCTCGAAAGGTCAATAGATAGATAGATAGACACGTGACTGGAATTTGTCAAAATAATCGATTGGGAAAAATTTATTGACTAAATTACAGTTTGATTGATACAAGCTGGTCGAATAGTTTGCTTGCTTGCGTTCGCCCGATGACTTAAGAAGTGTGCCTCGTCATCATCCGCCCTTAAAAGGACGTTAAGTAGGTGTGTCTGCGTTGTGTTGTGGTTTACAGTATAACTGTGATATTTGCGCCTTTCGGCCCAACACATCCGACCTCAGCATGGTCGAATAGTTTGATTAAATATTCAGAGAAGGCAAGGCGCCAGACAGCAGCAGAGGTGGCAGCTGCCAGCGACTCATAGCTGATGGTTTGTGCCAGGATCAGTGAACTAGAACTATCCACCAGTTACTACTCCACCTCTTCGCGGTGCCTCTAGAAAAAAATACGAACCATTCTAGTCTGACCAAGCTGGTAGTGATCGACGAGGGAAGGCAACCCACTACTAAAATGTCATGCTAAAGTCGGGTATGTTGGGCCGAAATCGGAAAGAAACCACACACACAGAACATATGTTTTCTGCCACATTTAGTCATGTTCGCGGCTTTAAGGGAATCACCCAAAGTTTGTGACGTTTTCAACTTTGCGAGCAGGGGCGGTTGTGAGTCAACCGTCTATAGCTCGTGTAGCTGAAGACCGTCACAAACTTTCTTGGTGATTCCAGGATTTCCCTCACAATCCGCAGGTCTTACTAAAAATTATGGACGGCTGTGCTTTTCTGCTACTGTTTGCGGATTTTCCCGTGTGTTCTAAAAATAGCTGTGTAATCTATTTGTATTTTTCACCTCGGAATTCCCCTATAATATAATTCATTGTTTACGATGATTATACTACCAAGGATGCACTAGATCGGAAGATTCCAGTAAATTAATGACAATGCTAATTCACAGTTGGAAGAGATTATCAGTCGAGCAGCCCCTCCTTCTCGTTCTTCTGTTCCTTTTTCCTTATCTTTTTTCATAAAACGACTACTCCGTTTCATCGTCCGCCCTTAAGCACATTTTTTAATGGAAAGCCGTTGCGTTATTAGTTTATTGCAAGCTCTGAAATATGTACCTTTCTGCCCAACACATCCGAATTCAGTATGATAATTTTGGGTATCGCGTTGCCTTCTCTCTCTCTCTCTCTCTCTCTCTCTCTCTCTCTCTCTCTATGCTACTTGCTTGGTCACGTTAGTTAGTGTGTTTCCAAGCTCATCAGGGGTAAGTGGAGCAGAATCTTCATCAAGTACGGCCACTAATCCTAACTATAAAGGTCAGCTATGAGTCACTGATCACTGTCATCCCAGGTTCATTTGGTGTATAACTCAAGCTGGTCCAAACGCCGAAATGATTTTCAAGTCATGCCAGATTTTGTCTCAACATCCACGATCGGCCAAAATGGATTCTTCATGCATGTCAACATCGTGTAATGCAGGTACAAACTGGCAAGATTCAATACATTTATATCACGCTCACTGTGCACCACTAATACAACCACAGATTGGTCTTCAACCTGTGGTCAGTCAGATGTTTTTGTTTCGTTTGTTTACGTTCGCTAGCCTTATATCTCTAGAATCGAAACAACTACCCACAGGACTCCTGCTCACACATATACACATACACACATATAGTTCTGCTACAAATGCCACCAGAAATGGAGGAGGAGGTGTGTTCTTGAGGCTGAATAATCAGGACGAGATCACCAAGTCAATAGCTACTGTGATATTCTCAAACAACTACAAAGCAGAAACTGAAGCCTTTAGAGACACTGCAAAACTGGCTATCCAGCACAAAAATAACATGCACAAGAAATTTGTGATACTGACTGATGCATTGTCAGTCCTAACAGCTCTAAAAAAAAACACAGGAACAGTGAGATAGATGACTTGAGAACAACCCTAGACCAGCTGTGCATAACTTCCAGAGAGTGGTCATCCAGTGGATACCTTCACACTGTAATATACACGGAAACGAACGCGCAGGCAAATCAGCTAAAGAGGGAGGGAGATTACCACAAGAGAACCATCTGGTCAGCTACGATGAAGCCAAATCCATCATCAAAGGCCAGTATCATGAAAAATGGAAACAAGAACACACAAAGTATAACGAGAGGGATGGATACCACCAACTATCAAGGAGGGATCAAGTCATCATACTTCGCCTTCGCACTGGCCACAACAGAATGAGAAACCACATGTTCACCAAACTCAAAATAGGTGCTACCAGCCAATGCCACTGTACACTGGATAACATGACAAACAAAACATGTTCTACAGGATTGCCCCCAGTACACAGACCTGAGAAGGACAATGTGGTCCACGTCCACCTCCCTGGAAGAGAACCTATACGGGGCAACCGAATCACATAAAACAGACAGCTGCCTTCAAAAGAGAGTCCGGAATCTTAGTGTGAATGAGCCATGATCGCAGAAGATTAATAAGAAGAAGATATCTCTAGCAAAGACCCGAGGCACTGAATTCTGAGCCTATATCATCTTTTCCTATATTTTAACACCGTCGGCCGTATGCTCGGGCGTCCCCCGCCATACAGGCAGATATTCTTCCATTTCAGGGGCACTCTCATTTTTTTTATCGAATTGTAACATATTGAGTACATTTTTTCCCTATTAATGTTGTCCCAACAGCGACCATTTTAACCTTCTCTTTTCGAGTTCCAACTGTCAAGAATTCAAACGGGACGTCCTTCTCTTTTCGAGTTCCAACTGTCAAGAATTCACACGGGACGTCCTTCTCTTTTCGAGTTCCAACTGTCAAGAATTCACACGGGACGTCCTTCTCTTTTCGAGTTCCAACTGTCAAGAATTCACACGGGACGTCCTTCTCTTTTCGAGTTCCAACTGTCAAGAATTCACACGGGACGTCCTTCTCTTTTCGAGTTCCAACTGTCAAGAATTCACACGGGACGTCCTTCTCTTTTCGAGTTCCAACTGTCAAGAATTCACACGGGACGTCCTTCTCTTTTCGAGTTCCAACTGTCAAGAATTCACACGGGACGTCCTTCTCTTTTCGAGTTCCAACTGTCAAGAATTCACACGGGACGTCCTTCTCTTTTCGAGTTCCAACTGTCAAGAATTTACACGGGACGTCCTTCTCTTTTCGAGTTCCAACTGTCAAGAATTCACACGGGACGTCCTTCTCTTTTCGAGTTCCAACTGTCAAGAATTCACACGGGACGTCGTTCTCTTTTCGAGTTCCAACTGTCAAGAATTTACACGGGACGTCCTTCTCTTTTCGAGTTCCAACTGTCAAGAATTTACACGGGACGTCCTTCTCTTTTCGAGTTCCAACTGTCAAGAATTCACACGGGAAGTCCTTCTCTTTTCGAGTTCCAACTGTCAAGAATTTACACGGGACGTCCTTCTCTTTTCGAGTTCCAACTGTCAAGAATTCACACGGGACGTCCTTCTCTTTTCGAGTTCCAACTGTCAAGAATTCACACGGGACGTCCTTCTCTTTTCGAGTTCCAACTGTCAAGAATTTACACGGGACGTCCTTCTCTTTTCGAGTTCCAACTGTCAAGAATTCAAACGGGATGTTCTTCTCTTTTCGAGTTCCATTTGTCAAAAATTCACACGGGACGTCCTTCTCTTTTCGAGTTCCAACTGTCAAGAATTCAAACGGGACGTCCTTCTCTTTTCGAGTTCCATTTGTCAAAAATTCACACGGGACGTCCTTCTCTTTTCGAGTTCCAACTGTCAAGAATTCACACGGGGCGTCCTTTCTTCCGTTATCCGAGAGGGCTAAATGATGGACAATTATCAGAGTGGATTAAGCCACGAAGACAACAACAACACCACGTTTGATTGAATTCGAACCCGGAACCTTCTTGTCCAGGGGCCGATGACTTACATGTAGACCACCCAGACTCTATTTAGTTAGTTAGATACCAGGCCGTTTCTTGTTCACCATAGTACACGACAACAATCATCTATTTGAACCATATCTTATTAATAACAGTGGCAAGTAGAGATGCGTACCGCACCAACTTTAATTAGCATCAGGATTTCAACAATGCGGACTACAGTTTGTCAATGCGGGGACATGGGAATCGATATTAGATGCTTTACTTGGCATGAGTCAGTTCTGACGGCCCCACCCCATAGCCGATCAGATCTGACACCATGCAACATTATAACCCGATACGTGCTGAAATCGGATGTGTTGGGCCGGAAGGCGCAAATATCACAGTTATACTGCAAATCATAACACAACGCAGAAACACCCACTTAACGTCCTTTTAAGGGTGGATGACGAAGTTGTGTACTCCTTTAGTCAATGGGCGAACTGAAGCATGGAAGCATGCATAACTCAATAGGGGTTCTACTATAAAATGAGATTTTATACATTAAAACTTTAGCGGTATAGCGTCTGTACAAATTTATTTCATTGACGTGTCTCCACCACAAAATGGTAGAGGAGCCTCTGTGCCCATATCACTAAGAGCTGTTCTAGTGGTAGAGGAGCCTCTGTGCCCATATCACTAAGAGCTGTTCTAGTTGTAGAGGAGCCTCTGTGCCCATATCACTAAGAGCTGTTCTAGTGGTAGAGGAGCCTCTGTGCCCATATCACTAAGAGCTGTTCTAGTGGTAGAGGAGCCTCTGTGCCCATATCACTAAGAGCTGTTCTAGTGGTAGAGGAGCCTCTGTGCCCATTTCACTAAGAGCTGTTCTAGTGGTAGAGGAGCCTCTGTGCCCATATCACTAAGAGCTGTTCTAGTGGTAGAGGAGCCTCTGTGCCCATTTCACTAAGAGCTGTTCTAGTGGTAGAGGAGCCTCTGTGCCCATATCACCAAGAACTGTTCTAGTGGTAGAGGAGCCTCTGTGCCCATATCACCAAGAACTGTTCTAGTGGTAGAGGAGCCTCTGTGCCCATTTCACTAAGAACTGTTCTAGTGGTAGAGGAGCCTCTGTGCCCATTTCACTAAGAACTGTTCTAGTGGTAGAGGAGCCTCTGTGCCCATATCACTAAGAGCTGTTCTAGTGGTAGAGGAGCCTCTGTGCCCATATCACTAAGAGCTGTTCTAGTGGTAGAGGAGCCTCTGTGCCCATATCACTAAGAGCTGTTCTAGTGGTAGAGGAGCCTCTGTGCCCATATCACTAAGAGCTGTTCTAGTGGTAGAGGAGCCTCTGTGCCCATTTCACTAAGAACTGTTCTAGTGGTAGAGGAGCCTCTGTGCCCATATCACTAAGAGCTGTTCTAGTGGTAGAGGAGCCTCTGTGCCCATTTCACTAAGAACTGTTCTAGTGGTAGAGGAGCCTCTGTGCCCATATCACTAAGAGCTGTTCTAGTGGTAGAGGAGCCTCTGTGCCCATATCACTAAGAGCTGTTCTAGTGGTAGAGGAGCCTCTGTGCCCATTTCACTAAGAGCTGTTCTAGTGGTAGAGGAGCCTCTGTGCCCATTTCACTAAGAACTGTTCTAGTGGTAGAGGAGCCTCTGTGCCCATATCACTAAGAACTGTTCTAGTGGTAGAGGAGCCTCTGTGCCCATTTCACTAAGAACTGTTCTAGTGGTAGAGGAGCCTCTGTGCCCATATCATAGAGAACTGTTCTAGTGGTAGAGGAGCCTCTGTGCCCATATCATAGAGAACTGTTCTAGTAGTAGCAATTCTACCTCTACTAAAGGATCATCCAAGCTGGACAGGTCAAAAGGCAGGAACCAGAAAAAGCGAGACACAAAGATGTTGAAATCGGATGCACTGGGCTGCATGTCTAACATAACAGTGTAAGGTAACTCTCACCGTGGAGCCGCGAGGACGGGATGCTGTACTGATGGGAAGTTGCGTTGCTTAATATCAGAAGAGTTCAAGCAAAAACTTAAAAAAGATCACACACCATCAGAGAACTCTTGTTTTGCCAAGAACTCTTGTAATGCTAGTTCATGACTTTATCTGCAAAACATGGACAGTTTCTCTAATGCTTGTTCCGAATTTGGACTCACCATAAACACAGAGAATTCTATTTTTAACCAGTCACTAACAATACCGATAACAGATTGACACACCTCAGAGGTACACCTTCACAGAGTCACTTTTGATGATGAGGTGATTATCTGGATTGTCACAGCTTGGACCATACAAAGCCGATTTTATATTTCTCTAAATGAAACTACTTAACATATTAGATATAGACAACTGATATTTCGTGTACATGTGAAGAGACATAACACCAGTTCTGAAAGTCATCTTGGAAAAGAAGATAAAAAGTAGACGAGGCAGAGGCAGACTAAAGTAGACTGATTACATCAATGATGGACAGGTGCACTATGACAATGTGCACCATCAAAACAAGAGACAGAGTCAAATTGAGCTTCCTGGTAGCCAACCTTCGATGTGGAGACGGCACGCAATGAAAGAATGAATATCCCTCTATTTGGCATCGTCCTGGTATCAGCTCACAGACAAAGCTAAAGGTTTACAACGCTGCTGTACTCCCAGTGTTATTGTGCGCATGTCAAACATGGACTATGTTTAGAAGATACACAAAGAGGTTAAATCACGTCCACACAGCCTGACATTGGAAAGTGGTGACCATAAAATGGCAAGACAAGATACCGGGTTCCACCATTTTTTTTTTTACAGAACTTGGCATTAAGTTAGTCTGATACCAAGTTATCCATCAGAGAACAAGACAACAACCCAACTATCTGAACCAGTTCCTGTTAGAAACAGTTACAAGTAGAGATGCGAACTCGTACAAACGTTACTTTCATATCAACTGCAGATCTGCCAAGAACCGTGCCATAATCTTCGACAGGACTCTTTGGTATCTCTTGAAAACATTTTCTAATGCACGATTTCTTTACATCCACAACTTGGTTAACTTTGATGAAGGCAGACTTCTCATTACATTCATAACTTGGTTAACTTTGATGAAGGCAGACTTCTCATTACATTCATAACTTGGTTAACTTTGATGAAGGCAGACTTCTCATTACATTCTCTCTCTCTCTCTCTCTCTCTCTCTCTCTCTCTCTCTGCGATCAGGACTCAATCAGAGTAGGATTCCAGACTCTCACATGAAGTCAGAGCCTGCCAGATCCACACTGATTGAACACCCGTTAAAACGTTGCACTGTGTTCTGCGCCAGTGACCCAGTGCATCCGATTTCAACCAGCATTTTATTCAGGTCTGCATTCCTTAGCCTTTGATTGTCCCCAATCTTCCTGCAAGGCAGCAGATGATCTTTTCTGTAGGGGGATTCTGCCCTTAGATGGTCGGCCCTCCCAGGTTTACGAGCACCATCTGCCCGAGTCACTAGAGGTGACTAACACAGACATGCACACACAAAGATATGAGATGTGACCAATACAGACATGCACACAGAGATACAAGGCATGACTAACACTGACACACATCAAGATATATGACACATGACTAACATAAACATGCATATAAAGATATGTGATATGACTGACATAGACATGCGCACACAAAGATATGACACATGCCTAACATAGACATGCACACAAAGATATGAGATATGACCAACATAGACATGCACACACAAAGATATGAGATGATGACTAACATAGCCATGCACGCACAAGGATATGAGATGTGACATACACAAACATGCACACACAAAGATATGAGATGTGACATACACAAACATGCACACACAAAGATATGAGATATGACTAACATAATCATGCACACAAAGATATGAGATATCACTAACCCAAACATTACCTTGGTTAACTTTGATGAAGGCAGACTTCTCATTACATTCATAACTTTGTTAACTTTGATGAAGGCAGACTTCTCATTACATTAATAACTTGGTTAACTTTGATGAAGGCAGACTTCTCATTACATTCATAACTTGGTTAACTTTGATGAAGGCAGACTTCTCATTACATTCATAACTTGGTTAACTTTGATGAAGGCAGACTTCTCATTACATTAATAACTTGGTTAACTTTGATGAAGGCAGACTTCTCATTACATTCATAACTTGGTTAACTTTGATGAAGGCAGACTTCTCATTACATTCATAACTTCGCCAACTTTGACGGAGTCAAATATTCTTTCCACTCGTAACTTGACCAAATGTAGTGTTTAAGATGCAGCTTTTAGATGATCACCTCATGGTTTAACTTACCAGTGGTACCTTCCGTTTCTATTTAAAGCCATGTTCAGTACAACATCTTGATTTTAGTCAAAGAGCAGCGTCACTTCCACTTGAGCTAATGCCTTGCAGCTCCCCAAACTGCCAGGGCAGGAACTACACTCTGCCATCGATATCCGTTCTGTGCTCTCTTATCCAACTGAGCACAACTTTACGTCCTCCAACCTGTGGCTCTGTCTCAACTGTTCTTCTTCTGGTCTGCTTTTGCCTTCCAACTTTCCTAGTTCATTGTGGATTTCAGCTTATTGATTGTCTTGCGATATTACTTGTTGCTCTTCAACGTGCTTCTAATCCATCCCCCTTTCCTTTTCTTGATCTCCATTCTGTTAGATATCGGAGCAGTTCTTTCCCGACGGTTTTCTCATTGGCCATCTAATATTAGGAAGCTGTCTGGGACATCTGTTTGTGAAAGATTGGAGTCTCTTGCCGCTAGTGACACTACCTTTAGCTTAGACTATCTGTACAACATTTGTCCATTACTGTGGTCTGGCGGGGGAGGGGGGGTGCAGGACCGGGGAATAAAGGCCGCTTGCCCAATGCAGTTGCCGCGAGGTGTCAGGGTCGGAGTTTTTATTTCATACACCTTCCCACCCCGATAGAAAAAAAAAACTGTTGACACTCCCGGGATTCCAACCCGCGATCCCCTCGTGTGGAACTCGACAACCCCTTTTACTTGACGTTATTATACTGGAATTAAGTGCCAACATCAAGTACCATGCCTGCTGGCGTAAGTGATCATGTCTCTCCACAACTCTCTATCTCGACAGTTATTTATCATTTCTGTTGTTGACCTTCTGTCAAGCCATTCACTTAAGCTGTCTGGTATCTTTTCTCTCTTTGCTTTCCTCTATCTCTTCGTCCCTCAATTTTCCCAGTTGTCACAATATATTCCTGCTGTTCCCTTCTCATTACATGGCCAAAAAACGGTGATTGTTAAATGTCATAGATTCACTATAATATTAAATGAAAATATAATATCATAATACGAGTAGTGTAATAGATAAACTCGAAGAGGACAAATGCTGTCAAAATGGTGGCGGTGGACTCGTTTATTGCCGGAAAGTGCAACGAAAAATATGAGAAGCGCAGTAAAGAAAGAAGTAGGAAAAAAACCAAGAATTCGAGCATGTTTGACACGTAGTCTTGTCACTGGGTCACTGAACTGTTGTTTCAAATAAATCCCCCAGCTTGATACTACGGATATCATTGCCCTTCCCCTGCCAGCACGATACTACCAGTATCGTATCATAATTTCTTCCCGGCTCGATACTACTCGCCTTGTAGTTTCCCTGCTTGTTCGATTATAATAATTGAGTCTTCTTAAATAAAATTTAATTGTTTATTTTTAGACTTTATATTAACGATCAGGACAGTACTTGGAAACCCAGTCACTCCTGGACGAAAAAATGTAGCCAACACTCCCCGCTCAGTTCCTTAATTAATTGTATGTTGCTAATATGGACGCTAGTTTTAATGTTAAATGTATGCGATTACTCTACATATACTGTGTAATTATATCTTGTGAATTTGTTGTTCTTTATTTTGGTTCACATAGGTCGAACACAGCTCCCAGCCCAGAGGTACAGCAAACTAGGTCTTCTATATCAGTAAGAGCCACCACTACAGAGAACACGACGATCTTAGTTTCTGTTAGCCAGCGTGCTTTGACGCAGGCCCAATACTGTGTCTTATATATCAGTAAGAGCTACCACTACAAGCAACACGATGATCCTAGCTTTTGTTAACCAGCCTGTTTTGACGAAGGCTCAATACTCGCTCTTCTATATCAGATAGAACCAGCACTACGGGGAACACGGTGATCCTAACACTAAGTCATTGAGTTACTACACTTGACTTTCACTGTCTTAAAAGCGTGCTGAAGTCGGATGTGTTGGGCCGAAAGGCGCAAATATCACAGTTATACTGTAAACCACAACACAACGCAGACACACCCACTTAACGTCCTCTTAAGGGCGGATGATGAAGAGTAATTCTGTAGTCTACTAGAATACTCTAGAATACTTGAGTCATCGGGCGAACGCAAGCAAGCACTGTCTTAAAATGCATCTTTTATTTCAGTTTTTTAAATAATTTTTTTAAATAAAAAGAATGCTTGCTTCAACCTCTATTAAGAAGGCGCCTGACAGCAAAAGAGCTGGGAACTGTCAGCGACTCATATCTGATGGCTTGAGCCAAGACCGACGAATCAGAACCAACCACTTCCTCCTTCACCACTTCGCGGTACCTCTAGTAACAGGCTAACCTGTCTAGCCTGGCTAATCTGTCTAGCCTGGCTAACCTGCCTAGCCTGGCTAACCTGTCTAGCCTGGCTAACCTGTCTAACAATTATTAATTAATAATTAATAATTAAGTACAAATATACAATTTATTTCCGGTCTGTGATCGTTACCCTATGCTATAGTCATTGAGAGCGCCTTTCGTGGAAGACACTACTACAATAGCCAATTTTTTAGTTGGCTGAGTGGCAGTGTGCCAAGCGTTCGGCTTCTCGTGGCAAGGCGCGGTGCCAGGGAGTACGGGTTCGATCCCACTTCGGACCATATATTGTTCTTCGTTTTTTTCTGTTGTTGTTTGTCTGTTAATTTTTCCGAGTGCTAACACATACTTATTTGTTCTATTATTCCCTAACCTGTCTAGCCTGGCTAACCTGTCTAGCCTGGCTAACCTGCCTAGCCTGGCTAACCTGCCTAGCCTGGCTAACCTGTCTAGCCTGGCTAACCGAGTAGGTATTAGGAAGGAATGCAATCAGATACTAAAAAACGCTGTGCTCAAGTTGGATGTTCTGGGTCGAACGGCGCAAATCGACCACAGCGCAACGTATCTAACGATTATGGTTATGATTATGGAAGTGCCGCAGTATCACTGCAAACGAATTAAAATCCATAATTCCTCAACCGCCCGTGCCAGTGGAATCATCCGAATTAATATCTCATCTCCCGAACAAAGAAAGGTAGCTGCAGTCCCCATCATAGCAGTCCCGGCGCACGTCAAAAGACATAAGGCGAAACCCCACAGAAAGTGAACACGGCCATCTGTACCCCGTTATACGATATCATACGATGCAGCAGATACACGCCCAAACGTCCTATTAACAATGTATAAGGAAAATGACTATTCATTCCTTTAGTAGCCATCAAGTAAACGCCACAAAGAACAAGCAAGAAGTAACCGCTTCTCAACGATGTGTGCATGTTTCGTTTGGTTGCTGAGAGAATGGTTGATGTATTGCCTGTATCACTCTACCACTAATTCTATCTTACGTAACTCTTCCATTTTTGCCATTTACAATTTCTTTGGGGATCATACTGTTCTGTTGTTCATACCTTTGATCTTTTAATAGAAATTCCTAGCTGTCCCTTTGTTGTCCTTGTTCAGCGATTCTCTTTAATCTCTCTGCGAGTTTATTTGGACATTTTTGTGGGTACACTCTTTGAGTGCTGTCTTGCTAGTCTGTGTTCAATATAATCGTTCTTTTGTTTACTACTACTTTTCATGTTTCTCTTTCTACTTTTCTTTTTTTTTCCGCTGCATATTTTATGACATCATTCCAACACGGAGGATGTTTATTGATTTGTTTTGCTGGCTTCATTTCCTTTCTTTTCTTTCTTTCTTTCTTTCTCTTTCTTTCTTTCTTCTTTCTTTCTTTCTTTCTTTTCTTTCCTTCCTTCTTCCTTCCCTCCCTCCCTCCTTCTTTCTTCCTTTCACTCTTTATTTCTTTATTTCCGTTTCTTTCTTTTTTTCTTTCCTCTCTCCCTCCTTCTTTCTTTATTTCCCAATTTCTTTCTCTCTCCCCCCCCCCAGTCCCTCCCGCCTCTTTTCTTTCTTTTCCTTTTTCTTTTTTTTATTTCCCTCTTTCTTTCTTTACTTCCCTCTTTATTTCTTTCGTCCCTCCCTCACTCTTTCCTTCATTTATTTAACGTTTCCCTTCTTTCCTCCCTCCCTCCTTTCTTTATTTTCCTCTTTTCTCTATTTCTTACCTTCTTTATTTCCTCCTTCTCATCCTCTTTCTTTCGTTCTTTCCCTATTTATTTCCTCCATCTCTCCTTTATTTATTTCCCTCTTTCTTTCTTTATTTCCCTCTTTCTTTTTTATTTCCATCTTTCTTTCTTTATTTCCCTCTTTATTTCTTTATTTCCCTCTTTCTTTCCTTCCTCCTTCCCTAATCTTCTTCCTTTCCATCTTTCTTTCTTTATTTACCTCTTTATTTATTTACCTCTTTCCTTCCTCCCACCTGCCCTCCCTCTTTCTTTCTTTTTCACATTGACCCGACTTCAACTAAACGAACGAATAGCCTCTTTCATCATCCTCCCTGAGACGTCAAGTGGACGTAGATGTGCTGTAGTTTACAGAACAACTATGAATTTGCGCTTTCGGCCCAACACATCCGACTTCAACTGTTACTGTTTCTTTTGGTTAATTAATGTAGGATTAAAAGTCGTTTTATTTTATTGTCAATTGCACTGTGTGTGGCTGTATTTTCATTTATTATTCCTTATTGTTTCGTACTCTTGTTGTCATGTTTCTGGTTTTATATTTATTTCTTGTTACATGATTACTTCCCGGTTCCAGGAAGATGAAACTGGGGCAGACAATGAAGAAGGTGGTTTCAAGGCATCAAAGAAACCTTTAACATGACAACAGAATATATGGAAGATCTGGCTAGAGACAGAGATTCTTTCAGACGGGCTGTGCTGAATGCAACGTTCTGTGGGAGATCTGGCTAGAGACAGAGATTCTTTCAGACGGGTTGTGGTGAATGCAACGTTCTGTGGGAGATCTGGCTAGAGACAGAGATTCTTTCAGACGGGCTGTGCTGAATGCAACGTTCTGTGGGAGATCTGGCTAGAGACAGAGATTCTTTCAGACGGGTTGTGGTGAATGTAACGTTCTGTGGGAGATATCGCTAGAGACAGAGATTCTTTCAGACGGGTTGTGGTGAATGTAACGTTCTGTGGGAGATCTGGCTAGAGACAGAGATTCTTTCAGACGGGTTGTGGTGAATGTAACGTTCTGTGGGAGATCTGGCTAGAGACAGAGATTCTTTCAGACGGGTTGTGGTGAATGTAACGTTCTGTGGGAGATCTGGCTAGAGACAGAGATTCTTTCAGACGGACTGTGGTGAATGCAACGTTCTGTGGGAGATCTGGCTAGAGACAGAGATTCTTTCAGAAGGGATGTGGTGAATGTAACGTTCTGTGGGAGATCTGGCTAGTGACAGAGATGCTTTCTGGCGGGATGTGGTGAATGTAACGTTCTGTGGGAGATCTGGCTAGAAGCAGAAATGCTTTCTGGCGGGCTGTGGTGAATGTAACGTTCTGTGGGAGATCTGCCTAGAGACAGAGATGCTTTCTGACGGGCTGTGGTGAATGCAACGTTCTGTGGAAGATCTAGCAAGAGACAGATATTTTTCCGACGGGCTGTGGTGAATGCAACGTTCTGTGGGAGATCTAGCTAGAGACATAGATTCTTTCAGACGGGCTGTGGTGAATGCAATGTTCTGTGGGAAATCTGGATAGAGAGAGAGATTCTTTCAGCAGAATGTGGTGAATGCAACGTTCTGTGGGAAATCTGGATAGAGAGAGAGATTCTTTCAGACGGACTGTGGTGAAAGCAACGTTCTGTGGGAAATCTGGATAGAGAGAGAGAGATTCTTTCAGACGGGCTGTGGTGAATGTAACATTCTGCAAAGGACAAGCGAACCGATGATAGCTAAGACAGACTTATGGTCGATGTGTACACACTAATTACTCTTGGTACTGCCCTTCAATCGATCATCACTCTCTTTTTTCAGATATCTATTGACCTTTCGAGCCGTAACCGGCCCATAGGGCGTAGACCAAGATACACCTTCTCCTATATGAATTTTTGTTCTAGCAGTTTTCTTTTAAAGATATTTTATCAAATCTCGCCATCTGTCTCTGTTCTGTGCAAGCAGTTCTATCTCATTGAGGGAGCCGATTCCTGATGCTCTTGCCTCTCTCATCAATGTTCTTCTCAGTGTCTCCCTGGGTCTTCCTCTTTTTCTTTTACCTGTTGTTTCCCATATGAGGGCTTGCTTTGCTATTCGATTATTATCTCTTCTCATCACATGTCCAACGTATGACCATCGTCTTTTCTTTATTACTGAAGATATTAGTGGTTGATTGGCGATTTCTCTAATTTCCTCGTTTGTTTTGAATTCGTTCCATTCTATACCAAGTATTTTCCTTAGACATTTATTTTCGAATGCGTTCAACTTTGTTTCTATATCTCTTGTTGTTTTCCAGCTTTCACACGCATACGTAAGGGTTGATAGTACATTTGATTTGAATAGCCCAAGTTTTGTGTTTGTGCTAATGAGTTTTGATTTCCACAACTTTTCAAGGCTTCTGAAAGACATTGCTGCTTTAGCCAGTCTGATTCTAATTTCTTTGCTTGTATCCCCTTCTCGATCAGAATAGTGTTTTTTCAGATAGTGTTAACATTATTCAATTCATCTGCCCTAGACATTTAAAATCATTCCATTTCTACCATGAATAAATTTGAAACTCTCGATGTTTGCACAAAAATGTGATTTATACTCACATTGCATGGTTTTTTTTTAAATTTCCCGCCATTTACGGTCCCCTGTCTCAAATGTTATTCAACCCCAGTATTGTTGATATTTTAGTGGCACCTTCGAGTCTGCCATGGAAATTAAACTGTCAGAAATATCTCTTACCTATTTGTTTGTGTTCTCAAAGCTTTCGGCAAAATTGTTCATATCGCTAGCGATATTGTGAAGTGGTAGGTAAGTCTGACGTCAAGATATAACCGGTTATATCCTACAATTTAGGTATGCAGCGGTATAACGTCTTCACTTTTCATCCCATCTGTATTTGACTTACTGTTAGCACGCCTATTCGGAGCTCCATGGTCGATTTTCAGCTTATTTTCAGTTTATTTATTTGTTAATTCTTGTATAATGCAGTGCATTTTCCTTTCCTTTTGTCATTATATTTCACTTTTTCCCCCCTTTGTATTTCTCCCTAATCTACTAGTTCCGCTCATTCTAGAAGATGTAATAAAATGTTTTTTTATTCTGTTGTCCGCTTGCGTTGCTCTGCTTTTCTGAAGAAGGCTACATTTAGGCCGAAACGTTTTGTTTCCATTTTTGTAAAGCTACTATCATACTCTGAACGAGTGTACGTTACAATCTTGCTCCCATTTCGGTGTGTATCCAGCGTCCACCTTCTATCTATTGTCCTTTCGAGCCGAAGACGGCACATAGGGCAGAACCACAATCTCAAAAACGGAAACCTTGCGTGCCAAAATGGCACATATTGCAGAGATCACTGCTCTAAAATATATGGCGTTGTTTCCATAACAATACTTTTTACAATGACAGCTTGTCAAGCCATCGGACAAACTCCTTAGTCGCCTCTTACGACATGCCTGGAAGGTCACAATGTCATTATTCTTTAGTGTCCACCTTGGTATTGTACAATTTACCTTTTTTTACGTATGAAGTATTTAACTTCATCACACGTGTTTTTTTTTAAAGGAAAATCCTTCTTCTCTTTGTTTTTTGTAAGAGCAAATCCTTCTTCTCTTTGTCTTTTGTAAGAGAAAATCCTTCTTCTCTTATATTTTTTTGTAAGAGAAAATCATTCTTCTCTTTGTTTTTTGAAAGAGAAAATCTTTCTTCTCTTTGTTTTTTAAAGAGAAAATCCTTCTTCTCTTTTGTTTTTGTAAGAGAAAATCCTTCTTCTCTTTTGGTTTTGTAAGAGAAAATCCTTCTTCTCTTTGTTTTTTTGTTAGAGAAAATCCTTCTTCTCTTTGTTTTTGCAAGAGAAAATCCTTCTTCTCTTTGTTTTTGTAAGAGAAAATCCTTTTTCTCTTTGTTTTTTTGTAAGAGAACATCATTCTTCTCTTTGTTTTTTGCAAGAGAAAATCCTTCTTCTCTTTGTCTTTTGTAAGAGAAAATCCTTCTTCTCTTATTTCTTTTGTAAGAGAAAATCCTTCTTCTCTTTGTTTTTGAAAGAGAAAATCCTTCTTCTCTTTGTTTTTTGTAAGAGAAAATCCTTCTTCTCTTTGTTTTTTGTTGTTAAAGAAAATCCTTCTTGTCTTTGTTTTTGCAAGAGAAAATCCTTCTTCTCTTTGTTTTTGTAAGAGAAAATCCTTCTTCTCTTTGTTTTTTGTAAGAGAAAATCATTCTTCTCTTTGTTTTTTGCAAGATAAAATCCTTCTTCTGTCTGTTTTTTTTGTAAGAGATAATCATTCTTCTCTTTGTTTTTTTGTAAGAGAAAATCCTTCTTCTCTTTGTTTTTTGTAAAAGAAAACCCTTCTTCTCTTTGTTTTTTTGTAAGAGAAAATCCTTCTTGTCTTTGTTTTTTGTAAAAGAAAATCATTCTTCTCTTTGTTTTTTGTAAGAGAAAATCCTACTTGTCTTTGTTTTTTGTAAAAGAAAATCCTTCTTCTCTTTGTTTTTTGTAAGAGAAAATCCTTCTTGTCTTTGTTTTTTGTAAGAGAAAATCCTTCTTCTCTTTGTTTTTTGTAAGAGAAAATCCTTCTTGTCTTTGTTTTTTGTAAGAGAAAATCTTCTTCTCTTTGTTTTTTGTAAGAGAAAATCCTTCTTCTCTTTGTTGTTTGTAAAAGAAAATCCTTCTTCTCTTTGTTTTTTGTAAGAGAAAATCCTTCTTCTCTTTGTTATTTGTAAAAGAAAATCCTTCTTGTCTTTGTTTTTTATAAAAGAAAATAATCTTCTCTTTGTTTTTTTGTAAGAGAAAATCCTTCTTGTCTTTGTTTTTTGTAAGAGAAAATCAGCCTTCTCTTTGTTTTTTGTAAGAGAAAATCCTTCTTCTCTTTGTTTTTTGTAAAAGAAAATCCTTCTTCTCTTTGTTTTTTGTAAGAGAAAATCCTTCTTCTCTTTGTTTTTTGTAAGAGAAAATCATTCTTCACTTTGTTATTTGTAAAAGAAAATCCTTCTTGTCTTTGTTTTTTATAAAAGAAAACCCTTCTTCTCTTTGTTATTTGTAAGAGAAAATCCTTCTTCTCCATGTTTTTTTTCATTTCTTGCTAAGTCCATAGAGACCAGGAACTGAATTTTCCGTGTTAATCCGTTTTTCCCCGGCTGCCGTGTGCACAGAGGTCCCTCGCCTGACAGGCAAATAACTCCTTCGGAGATACTCAATATTTTTTTCCGTCCATGAGTAATTGACGTTTCAAGCCGGGCCTCGCTGCTGAGAGCAGGGGCGGTTGCCGCAGAGAGAAATCACAAATAAAAATCCCAACCGGTGTCGCCGGAATTTGAACTCACAATGTCTCCAGACCGGCGTCTTGCTCCTTTACGTAAAGAAAGGACGAAACAAATTAGAACAACGTTTCGGCTCAATAGGCCTTCAGCAGGAACAGACATACAACACACACACACACACAAATATGTATTTAAAATAAGCAATATTTTAAAAAATAATTTCAAACTAGAATGAGAAATGGAAGCCGCGACAGCTCAGTGGTTAGTGAACTGGACACCAACGGACAAGAGGTAGGGTTCGATCCGGAACGACGGCTTCTGGGTTCACCCAGCTTTAAATGGGTACCGGTTTTTTTTCTGGGAAAGTAAAGCGGCACGGGCGTAGTAATACAGACCACATTACCCCAAAAATCATGTACTGAAGGTTTATAAAAATTATGGTCACTAACACCATATTCTCTATATGTCACTTGGCGTCACGGGTCACTAACACCATATTCCCTATATGTCACTTGGCGTCACGGGTCACTAACACCATATCCCCTATATGTCACGGCGTCACGGGTCACTAACACCATATTCCCTATATGTCACTTGGCGTCACGGGTCACTAACACCATATTCCCTATATGTCACTTGGCGTCACGGGTCACTAACACCATATTCCCTATATATCACTTGGCGTCACGGGTCACTAACACCATATTCCCTATATGTCACTTGGTGTCACGGGTCACTAACACCATATTCCCTATATGTCACTTGGCGTCACGGGTCACTAACACCATATTCCCTATATGTCACTTGGTGTCACGGGTCACTAACACCATATTCCCTATATGTCACTTGGCGTCACGGGTCACTAACACCATATTCCCTATATGTCACTTGGTGTCACGGGTCACTAACACCATATTCCCTATATGTCACTTGGTGTAACGGAGCTCCTTACTTTTTTTTTTTAACTTACAATGAGAAATAAAAATAAGACTAAAACGTCTTCCCTGTATATTGCATGATGCCCAGAAAATAAAAATTGGTAATCGGTATTGTCCTCTTTTATAAAGCTGTCACAAAACTTCCTTCTGGCCACCGCGCAGTATACATCATCATCATCATCAAGTACCGGACCTGCAGGCGTAGGTGATCATGTCTCTCCACAACTTTCGATCTCGACAGTTATTTATCATTTCTGTTGTTGACCTTCTGCCAAGCCATTCTCTTATGTTGTCTGTTATTTTTTCTCTTTGCCTCCCTCTATCTCTTCGTCCCTCAATTTTTCCAGTTGTTACAATATATTCCAGTTGTTCTCTTCTCATTACATGGCCAAAAAAATGATGATTATTTCTTCCTAATATTGGAAATTAGCTCTCTTTTTGCTTTGATCTCTCTCAGAACATCTTCATTACTCTTCTTAGCTGTCCATGGCACTCTCAACATTCTTCTGTAAAACCACATTTTTTACAGACTCCAGTGATTTTCTTGTCTGTTGTCCTATTGACCATGATTCGCATCCATATGTTAAGACTGGCTCTACATAACATTTAAGAACTCTTTTTCTTGTTTCTATTGTCAAAAATGGATTGCATGGTATCTTCCTCATTTTTTGTAAAGCTGCTTTTACCTGAGCCATTCTGCATCTCACCTCTTTTGTACATCTTCCGTCTGAGGTTAACAAAGTTCCCAAATATTTAAATTCATTTACCTGTTTCAATATAGAAAACTAGTTACTAGTAACGAAAAGATAGGAAAAGTTTACTTTTCTATTTGTCTTTACAATTGGAATTAAAAACTCATACCCGAACATATTGTGGCGACTGCACTGAACAAGCGGCCTTTATTCTCCGGCCCCTTGTGTCCATTGAAAGATCCCAAAAAGTTTGGACACTTGCCGTAAAGAAAGTTTTTTTTTTTTTTTTAATTTGAGTTAGTTTTAAATTGTATCCAGGCTCTTTGACATCCCTAGTCTAAATTGTATTTCTGGATTATGAAAAACATCCGATAGTTTGCACCAACGGGACATTCTCAATGATGCCAATACAAAAAAGGGATTTGCTAAAAATCATCAGAAACGATCGATATGTTTTGGGCACGTTATGAGAAGAGTTTGTTATGGATGGAATAGTTTGAGATGGAATAGTTTTAGATGGGATAGTTAGAGATGGAATATATGAGATGGAATAGTTAGAGGTGGAATATGAGATGAAATAGTTAGAGATGAAATAGAGATGGAATATGAGATGAAATAGTTAGAGATGGAATATGAGATGGAATAGTTTGTTACTACTGGCAAAATACAGGGAAATAGATATCGCGGACAGCTTGGTGTCATGGTAATGAAAACAGTGAACAGCAGAATTGATACGATGCATCACTCGGGATTGAAAATTATGGAAGGACATGATCGCCTACGCCAATCGTTATGGCACATGATGACTCGATGGTTAGACAGATCATGAATGTTTGGAAGTGGTTACGTCACAAAGTATTACGCGACAGCCCCTTTTTGGGGTTTCCAAGGGGAGGAGACGAGGGAAGGCCAAAATATACTTGGAGAAGACAAGTGGAAGAAGAGATGAAGAAAAGGAGGTATGATGCGATCTTCAGAAAAATACACTATACAGGAGGACAGCTTTAAAGGTGTTTGTTGAAGACATTTGTTCCAGGAGGAGATAGAGTAAAGGCATCAAGGTGCATAGAGATAGGAAGCTGTTGTAAAACTGATGATAATGATAATTTAAAAAAAAAGAGGTATTGTAACAGCTTTACGTGGTAATTAACAAAACAAAAGTCGACGTTTCGGTCAAGTAGGCCTTCAGCTGGAACAACAACACAATTATATATATATATATATATATATATATATATATATATATATATATATATATATATATATATATATATATATAAAATAATTATATATATATATAATTGACGGGAATTACTTTTAGCTTTTTTTCTCTCCCTTGATTTCTGATCTTATCTGACAGGGTTTTTCTTGTCATGCGCATATTGGATTTAATTCCAATAGTGATTCATCATCATCATTAGGTGCCGTCTCCGCATCGAAGGTTGGCTACCATGGAGCGCCATTCCACTCTTGTTTCTTGCTTTGATGGTGCAGGTTGTCATAGGCTAACTTGTCCATCTTTTGATGTTACTCGTCTATGTTAGTCTTGGTCTGCCTCTTTTACCTTGTATTTTTCCTTCCAATATTACTTTTAGTAGGCTGCTGTGCCCTTAACGTGCCCCAAAAATGTCCTCTGTCTTGTTCTAATTGTGTTTAGTAGTTCTCTTTTCATTTGTAGTTGTTTTAAGACTTCATCGTTCGTTTTCTTTTCCTTCCATCCAATTCTACCTATTCTTCTATAAATCCAAGTTGTCGTTAAACTGACTAAATGTGTGAATTACACATGTTTTAATTGTGTCGTGTTGGTAACCACACGGTGACAATGGAAACAGAGCACCAGCTGAGACATGAGTAACTGTGTGTTATAATGTGATATCAGTTATTGAGTTATTTGCGGGTCATCATCATTGCACTCCGAACATGTCCATAGGTGCTCAGATCCCTTCCTCAGCAAGTCCCGCAGTGTCCAGCGACTGACGACTCCAGTTCTATGTTGGTTGATAAGTCTTCTTACACGGCCACTAAGTTTCTCATTTCTGGCTGTGCCCACCTCAACTCCCATTTCCATCATCAGAAGAAGTGACGCGGATCTATGTTTGTCGAAGTCATGTGCTCTTCCCACTTCTCGGAGGGCATTGATGATGTCCGCCCGATCCATTGGTTTCCCGTCCTCAACAATAGCGCAGCTAGCCAACCTGTCCGCTCTTTCATTTCCCCGTACTCCCGCATGTCCAGGGACAAAGGTGACCTTACGTATTTTGGATTTCTGCAACGACTCTACCCATTGCATGCGTACAGAGCCCGCCTCCACTTTTTTTATCATGCTCATCGAATCACTCAGTATACATGCGTGGGTGTAGTCTTGTGACTCTAACCATTTGAATGCCTTGGTCACTGCCATCACCTTCATTGTCATGCTACTCGTGGTCATGACGTATGCACCACTGTCTTCCTTGACTATTCTGCCTGCCGAGCGTGCTGTAAATGTCCATGCACTTCTTTGGTGTCGTCTTACAGATCCGTCTGTACAGATGACTGCATCTTTCTCATCGGTGTTATCAGTATTTCTGGTGAGACATGGGTAGCTGTGTGTTATTGGTGATATCAGTATTTCTGGTGAGACATGGGTAGCCGTGTGTTATTGGTGATATCAGTATTTCTGGTGAAACATGGGTAGCTGTGTGTTATTGGTGATATCAGTATTTCTGGTGAGACATGGGTAGCTGTGTGTTATTGGTGATATCAGTATTTCTGGTGAGACATGGGTAGCCGTGTGTTATTGGTGATATCAGTATTTCTGGTGAAACATGGGTAGCCGTGTGTTATTGGTGATATGAATATTTCTGGTGAGACATGAGTAGCCGTGTGTTATTGGTGATATGAGTATTTCTGGTGAGACATGAGTAGCCGTGTGTTATTGGTGATATGAATATTTCTGGTGAGACATGAGTAGCCGTGTGTTATTGGTGATATCAGTATTTCTGGTGAAACATGGGTAGCCGTGTTATTATTGGTGAAATGAGTATTTCTGGTGAGACATGGTTACA
The DNA here is from genome assembly GCA_032433765.1 of Megaustenia siamemsis. Lineage (NCBI taxonomy): Eukaryota > Metazoa > Mollusca > Gastropoda > Stylommatophora > Ariophantidae > Megaustenia > Megaustenia siamemsis. The sequence continues at coordinate 81,481,740 of JAVIAB010000001.1, read as the reverse complement.
AACAGTGTCAAGCTAAAAGATGAGCACTTCTGGAGTATTGGCTGTAAGATAAGTCTCCTGCTGGAGTATTGGCTTAAAGATAAGTCTCCTGCTGGAGTATTGGCTGAAAGATGAGTACTTCTGAAGTATCGGCTAAAAGAAGAGTACTTCTGGAGTATTGGCTGAACTATGAGTACTTCTGGAGTATTTGGTGAAAGATGAGTACTTTTGATGTGACAGTGATTATTTCTTGAGTGTCAGGTAAATAATAAACAAAATATTATAAGACAACACACTAACAAAAACAATGAAACAAGAAAAAAGACAGCACAAAACAAATAAAATAAATTACAGGAACAAAGTGAGTGAAGAATCAACTAGACTTTATATTCACATACATACATAACAATATGTTCACATGCATACAATATATTCACATATTATTACAGTAGCTCTTCACATTGACTGTCTAGAGAATATATACATACAACAATATAGTTGTAACAATGAATGAAATATTAACAATATCAACATGCCTATGAGTACATTATATACATATGTACGCAGTATGTACAACCAAGCTCATATAGTGGACACTGCTTCAAGTACTCGTCTAGAAGCTGTGGTCAGTCACCCAGTCTGGACATATTAGGCCCTCCACACACAAGATATCCACATCTAGATCGCCCATTGTTCATGTATGTTGTAGCACAAAAGAATCAAATTGTAACAAACCATAATATAAGACAAACAAAGGGGAATAATAAACATTGTTACTACTGCCTATTTAAATTACCCTCCCCTACTTTCTATTTGTATATATATATATATATATATATATATTTTTTTTTTTTTTAAATCATTGGAAAGATCTGCCTAAATCATGTAAACTGGAGTGATCTAAATGGGAGAGGTCTACAGAAAAGAAACAATAAAAAAATGAGAATGAGAGATGGGAGTAACCAATGATATAGGAAAGACAAGGTAGAGTTGGAGTATCTAGACCTAGAAGAATCTACACAAATAAGCAGTGAAAACTGGTGATTTTTCTCAAGATACCAAAGAATGATTGTTATATATGAACATTACAATCTTATATATGAACATTCCAATCTTATATATGAACATTCCAATCTTATATATGAACATTCCAATCTTATATATGAACATTCCAATCTTCAAAACCTGCTCAAGTTCACTCAATCTAAACAAATTGTGAATATTTCACAACGGTGCTACCCACAGGACAATGAAAGATGCTGTGTGAAGTTACATCAGTGATTAGTTGTGATCTGTTTAGCATAAAATATTAAGGGACCTGATGATCTTTGTGACAGACTGACCTCTAGGGAACAGAACAAAATCTCAGGGAGAACAATGGGTGGTATACTGGAGCTGTGCATGCCTGTTGTGATCACTGGTTAAGCTCTGCTTCCTACTTAGCTGTCATTTAACACAACCTAGACTTTATGGAACTGAGACAGGTACATGTGATCACATAGTTCACCGCACCTTCACGTAAATCAAGACAGTGAATGACCATTGACCATAAGTTGCTGTTTGTGATCTCTCTGAAAACTCAAGTGATGCAACCATTCCTCTCAGAGCTATCTTCAAGGGAATGGTGAAAGAAATGTGGGAGACATAAGAAACGATGGGAAGGCAACATAAAGAATTGATATCGTAAGCTGACAACTAACAACTGCAAGGCGAGTGAAATGAAGGATGTTGGTAGCAGCCATTAATGTTGCTCCAACAACTAGAAATGTTGCAGGACAGGAGACAAGTTATTGATTGGATAGTGGGATGAGGCAGACTATTACTACCAGAACCGAGTTGAGAGATAACAGCCCTGATTATAAATAGATCATTGCGTACAATAAGGAACAACAAAAGCCTTCAGGACAAGTATTAAGTGCATGAGTTTACTCTCAGAAGCTAGCTCTCAACTGTGACCTCAAAGTAGACACAGCTGCTGCAACTGGTCAGGAGGGGACAATGACCTCAAAGTATAGACAGCTGCTGCAACTGGTCAGGAGGGGACAATGACATACAAGTAGACACAGCTGCTGCAACTGGTCAGGAGGGGACATGTTGTGACATTAAAGAAACACACGACTCTTGACCCATCCAGTACCATTAGACATCACATGGGCTTGTAGAGTCTCCCATCAATTATCTCTGTTTGGAGAAACTGTTTGATTATAGAGTGAGTCCATGTCTGTCAACCTTGCCTCTTTTGTTAGAGTTCTTTTCAGCAAAGAAACACAAAACATGATTCAATCCAAAAAAAATGTTTTAAATATGATTTTATGCAAATATGTAGTTTGACTTGACAGAAGAGAAAGTGAAGGTAGCATATCAGGTCAATGAGTTCACTCTGAAAGCTAAATCTGGAACATGCCAACCAGATTGTCACTTGACAAGTCATGATAGCCTGCAGAAATAGCTTACAATGAGGTAAACTAAAACTAGAATATTAGTTGTCTATTGCTGTGATGCTACAAAAGATACAAGTACAGTCAACAAGATGGAAAATTCAATTTCTGGTAAAGGTGGACAAAGACGGTCCTCAAGTACTTAGTATCAGGGTTAATTAAGTATTATATCACGTGACACATCCTCCATGCTCTTTCTGCGATTACTTTTTACCTGATCATCAACTGGAGTGATACACACACGCACACCACCCCCTCCCAATATACTACGTCAAATTACGTTGATCCACTCAGTTGTAGAATCATGATAAACACTGTGAGTTCTTGAGACAGCAGACACCATATATGCACTTTGACCTGACGGACAGTGAACATCAAATGATGTTCACTGTCAGGACTACTAAGGAATGCAGCCAAACTACATAGGACTACCAGCCAAACAACATAGGACCACCAGCCAAACTACATAGGACCTAACGGCTACCTTGATAAAACCCCACCAAAACTCCAATAGTCTAAAGACAATTATCGTAACTGATATAAACCTTCTCCTATAATAACTAACCTCTTTATAGACATACATAAAGGGTATTCCATAAAATATCTGAATAGAATTAAGTAATAAATGTACCTATACTACAACCCAGTATTGGAGGTGAGATATGTATGATCTTCCTCAGTGACTACCTTTCCTTAAACTCAGTGAATCAAGAACTCATCTTATGTCTCTTTATAAAGAAAACAGTATTGTATGGGGATATATGTTGCTGGTGTTCAAACAATTTATGACAACCTGTACATATTTGGGTGACATGGTCAGAATTATGGTATGTAAAATTATGAATGTAATCTTATGTAGCATTATGAATGTAATCTTATGTAGCATTATGAATGTAATCTTATGTAGCATTATGAATGTAATCTCATGTAGCATTATGAATGTAATCTTATGTAGCATTATCATAAATGAATGTAATTTTATGTAGAATTATGAATGTAGTCTTCTCGCTCCTAAAAAAAATCATGGGCTACATTTAGGCTAGGTAGAATTAGAAGCTACTTGGTCAGAGGATCGACTCCAATGGGCTGGTTCCGTCTTTAGAAGGTTGACACATTATACTAACAACTCTCAGTGTTCTAGAAAAGACAATGTGATATCAATTACAGTGAAAAGATCTAATCGATTCATTCTTTTATTTATCATGTTGTTCCATTTATTACACAATATTATGTTCATTTTAAATAATAATTTCACAAACTGATGAAGATGTAGTTATGATACTATACTCCATAAAGATGTAGTGATGATACTATACTCCATGAAGATGTGATGATACTATACTCTATGAAGATGTAGTGATGATACTATACACCATGAAGATGTAGTGATGATACTATACACTATGAAGATGTAGTGATGACACTATACTCTATGAAGATGTAGTGATGATACTATACTCCATGAAGATGTAGTGATGACACTATACTCCATGAAGATGTAGTGATGATACTATACTCCATGAATATGTAGTGATGATACTATACTGCATGAAGATGTAGTGATGATACTATACTGCATGAAGATGTAGTGATGATACTATACTCCATGAAGATGTAGTGATGATACTATACTCCATGAAGATGTAGTGATGATACTATACTCCATGAAGATGTAGTGATGATACTATACTCCATGAAGATGTAGTGATGATACTATACTCCATGAAGATGTAGTGATGATACTATACTCCATGAAGATGTAGTGATGATACTATACTCCATGAAGATGTAGTGATGATACTCCATGTAGTGAAATCCAAGCTTAATACAAACAGGGTTTGGGAAGCGATAGAATCATGAACTACTGGACTAACAATTCTAACCAATCAGAAGTGTCACTTCCATATAATTTACTCTAGTTAAATTATTCGCTTCATTTAACCACTTCCTGGGACAAATTTAAATCAAAAGTTAATTTTAAAAATGTGCTCTCATAACAATAGGTAGTTCACAATTTAAATAACATCATTGTGATCAAACTAACAGAACAATTCCTGTTCAGAAAATAGGGGATGAGAATGATCAAAGTACAAACCTGGTATAGTCTGTTGGAAAGGACTTTGGAGATAATGGCCCGAATGAGGCCAGTTCTTGTGATCTGATAAGACTCTTGTGACCATCACTAGCACTACATAAGGAGGTGGCACAAGTCTTGAGCTGACCAATGACTTTCTTTGAATGTATACCAAATATCTTATACAGTCTACACAGGAGATGATAATGAGGCAGATAACCCCAGTTATGCAACATAAACTTAGCACAGATGTTTGGTTTCACCTCAAAGTGGGAATTTGTTTAGCTCTTATCTGAAAAATTTAGCATTGTTAATGGATCAAGATGTTCTGGGCCTCATACATTCCCCTCATTCTTAAAGCTGATATTCAATGGAAGTGGTTTCAATTTGTGACACAACACATATTGAAAAACATCAAATATTTTAGCTACAGGAAATATTTATTAATGATATTTGAGCAGAATAGATATCATGGATTGGCAAAGCTGAGAGTTTCTGGGGATTCAATATTCAACTTTTAACCACAAAAGTTTTTTGTTTTCATCTTAAAACAGCTTCTTCCAATTATTTTTAATGTATAAATGAAGTATATATATTTTATCTTCCTGAAAACGCACAAATCTACTAATGTATCTGTGACAAACAACAGTGCTAGTACCTTCAGGTGGATGTTTTAGGGTAGGTAACCAACTTTCATTGGTTACAATGGGCCCCCTAAACACACCGGATGTGCCTGGCATAATGAATACGACCTGGCACTGAGCTTGACAGCTAGATTGTTCTAGAAAGGTTATTTTACTTTGGTGGCGGGGCAGCCTGGTAAGCAATTGTGAACAAAACAAATTTGTTCCTTTCATAGTTGTTCGATATTTGTTGCTGTGCATTGGTATTGTTATGATAATGTGTACAGTGAGTGTGAATGTATCCTGCATACCCTTCAGTTTCTCTATGCACTCTCTAGATTATATTTCCTTATCCCCTCCCTTTCTTTGGCTGTCAGATGAGTAAATAGTAATGTTTAATTTTGGCTCTCAAAATGTGTCCTTTTATATTAATTTCTCATTTCTTTCACTGTGAGTTCATGTCATGATAATTCTGGAAAATTGTCACCTTACCAGTCTTCTTCTTCTTCTTTCCTTCCTCATTTACCTTTCAGCGTCGAGGGGAGATATAATTTGCGGTCTTTTGCTCTTCTGTTCGCCTCTGCTGCTGTTATGTTTCCTAGTGCTTCTAATATTCCATCGACCCATCTTTTTCGTGGTCGACCTTTGGGTCTGGTGTTCTCACAACGTTTGTTGAAAGCTCGTTGTGTTGTGTTTTGTTCTTTCTGCCTTGTCACGTGGCCAAACCATTTTATCTGTTGTTTCCTTATATATTCTATGGCGGGGGCTATTCCTAGCTTTTTTCTCAGTTCTTCATTTCTGATCTTGTCTCTCAGACCTTACCAGTGACAGAAAAAATATGTCAACATAAGCAGCTGAAAACTACACACCTGGGATTAGGATGACAGACACTGCAAACACTGAAAATGGTTAATGACTCATAACTGATAGCTGGAGTCAGAATATCATAAGTGATCCAACTGCACTTTCTCCAGAATACAAATTAGTTTAGAATTGGACAGGAAAGGCAAACCGGTACATGTAAATGAAAAGGGACATGTTGGACCACAAGGCACAGATAGTGCAGCCTGCTGTCAATCACGACCACCCAAAGACACCCACCTAAAGGCAGACAATGATCATTGTGTCAACACAGAAAGAAGAAGCCAAATCCAGAAACGTCGACCCACTCAAGTCAAGAGGAACACAGCAACATACATTTTAAAAAAAGGACTACTTTTGTAGACAAGAAAAAGACAACAACCAAAAAGAAGGCTACTATTACATCTCAGACTCATATACCCAGCTCTAAAACAATATGATTACTTCAACTCTATGTTTGCAACAAGCTTTCCTGTTTTCTTCACTACGATATTCCTGACACACATTTTTGAGTCTTGTAAAAATGTGTTGGATATCCTACAATGTTGGTGGTATTCAAATCTTCTTTACATCAAACTGAAGTGAAGTTGTTCATTTGGTTCAGGAATGTGTATCCATCATTCTATTGGTTATGATTAGACCTAATTCTTCTTGTCTCGGCTGAATGTTTTGTCACATTCTAATTATCAAACAGGCTGTGTGCATACGGATAGTACATATGACAAGTGATACAACTCCTTAATGCACATATATATGTATTGTGTTTACATAAACACTTCTTTCCTTCCTCATTTACCTTTCAGTCTTGAGGCGAGATATAATTTGTGTTCTTTTGTTCTTCTGTTCGTCTCTGCTGTTGTTATATTTCCTAGTGTTTCTAACATTCTGTCAATCTATCTTTTTCATGGTCAGCCATTTGGTCTGGTATTCTCACAAAGTTTGTTGAAGGCTTATTGTGTTGTGTTTTGATCTTTCTGCCTTGTCATGTGGCCAAACCATTTTATTTGTTGTTTCTTTATATATTCTGTGTCTGTGTGTGCATGTTATTCCTTTTCTCAGTTCTTCATTTCTGATCTGATCTCTCCGGCTGTTTCATTCCATTTGTCAAACACATTTCATCTCAGTAGAGGTTATTTTTTTTATTGTTCTTGGATCTAGGGTCCAGGTCTGGCATTGGTAACACAACGTTGGGATGAAGATTGTATTGTAGAGTGCCCGTTTTGCCTCCAGAGTTATTTCCTTGTTGGACAATAGTGGTGATAGCTGTCCAATGATTTGACAAGCTTTGTTGCATCTTGAGGCCATGGTATTTGTGAATTGTCATTTATCACTACACTTCCTAGATATTTAAATTCCTCTACTTGTTTTAGTTGTCTGTCGTCTATAGTTATGTTGATGTTCTGTTTCTCTTTTGCGATATTAATGACTTTTGTTTTGTTGATTATCATGTTGTATTTTGTGTCTGTGCTGTTTAGTCTAGTCTATTTAAGTGTTCTTGTAGGTCTTCTATTTTTCTATTTATTAGTGCTTGATCATCTGCAAATAGAAGCTTGTTAATCACCTATCTCTGAAGGGTTAGCTAACTTGCATATATAGTCCATGTATGTAATAAACACTGAAGAGGATATTCACATTTGTTTCATTTGCACAAAATAACTAGTGTGTGGTATTTGAGTAATGATAATGTTATGATCATCATAGCTACACAAATCCACAGGTGCTCTGATATCCCACTAGAGAATCTAGAAAATCTGAGAACTCTGCCCCATATGTTCCTTTAACATAGCCTAGGTTGTATGGTGTGAACAGATTCTTGCTTGACAATTTTGCCCAGGCAGTGGCCAAATGTACTACCTACTCTTTATCTTAGTTTACTAATCTGTCAATGATTCTTTAATGCCGGTGAGTGCACATGAGACCTGAATATTGCCATGTTCTGAGAGGGCTAGACATGGGATCACATTACCCAAGAGATCTGGGGAGGGCACAAAGAAACCACAAATTGATTTTTCTCCACTTTTGGAAAACCAGTTTAAAAATATGCTACCCTGAATATGTCACAAGGTGCGACCATAGCAGTTGAAAAATGACATAAAGCAGATGTCATTGTGAAGAAAGTTGTCAACAAAAAGAAAGTTGAAAGAATCTGTGGCTATATCCCTCTCATGTGTTTAACATCAATAGTTTGGGTCCTAGAAGATCAACCAGATTGTCTTTAAAGTTTTTTCCTCTTTAACATATCTTATTTATAGATTCCTTATCTGCATGTATGTCTTGTTTCATACAGGGTGACACACCATTCTGAATGCTACATTTGCATTCTGCCTGATCTACAATCACCGCCTAAACAAGCTTTCCTGGACATTGGAATAGATTACTGCACGGTGTTTATGGTACAGTTTCTGTGCGTCATGATAAAGTGAATGAGAGAGAGAAATATATGTAGAAAGAGAGAGACAGGTTAATACTCTAGCACTAGTATACTACCACATAGGGAACTCTGCACCAACCACAGGCCTCTCCATATGCTGTGTACACAGCTATACAAATATTAACAAAATTACAAAAAAGCACATTATTTAATTTAAAAAAAAAAAAAAAAAGAACTATGAAAAAAATTATCTGAGGTAAATAATTCAGTGGACCCCACATTAATGATGGTAATACAATACAAATACCACAAATGTATGATAAGAATATGTTGTTACATGTGAAGCCAGTGATTGCTTGGTAGGCGTTTACTACAAGATTTGACTTTAGCATGAAAACTAAACTCATTCCTCCCTTGGAACAAGCATACCTAACAACATTATTGCCAGAAAGAACACTAAATAGTAAAACCTAACAACATTATTGCCAGAAAGAGCACTAAATTGTAAAACCTAACAACATTATTGCCAGAAAGAACACTAAATAGTAAAACATAACAACATTATTGCCAGAAAGAACACTAAATAGTAAAACATAACAACATTATTGCCAGAAAGAACACTAAATAGTAAAACCTCACAACATTATTGCCAGAAAGAGCACTAAATAGTAAAACCTAACAACATTATTGCCAGAAAGAACACTAAATAGTAAAACATAACAACATTTTGCCAGAAAGAACACTAAATAGTAAAACCTGACAACATTTTTGCAAGAAAGAACGCTAAATAGTAAAACCTGACAACATTATTGCCAGAAAGAGCACTAAATAGTAAAACCTCACAACATTATTGCCAGAAAGAGCACTAAATAGTAAAACCTGACAACATTATTGCCAGAAAGAGCACTAAATAGTAAAACCTGACAACATTATTGCCAGAAAGAGCACTAAATAGTAAAACCTGACAACATTATTGCCAGAAAGAGCACTAAATAGTAAAACCTGACAGCATTATTGCCAGAAAGAGCACTAAATAGTAGAACCTGACAAAATTACTTCCAGAAAGAACACTAAATAGTAAAACCTGACAACATTTTCGCCAGAAAGAACACTAAATAGTAAAACCTGACAACATTTTTGCCAGAAAGAACACTAAATAGTAAAACCTGACAACATTATTGCCAGAAAAACACTAAATAGTAAAACCTGACAACATTATTGCCAGAAAGAACACTAAATAGTAAAACCTGACAACATTATTGCCAGAAAGAGCACTAAATAGTAAAACCTAACAACATTATTGCCAGAAAGAGCACTAAATAGTAAAACCTGACAACATTATTGCCAGAAAGAGCACTAAATAGTAGAACCTGACAAAATTACTTCCAGAAAGAACACTAAATAGTAAAACCTGACAACATTTTTGCCAGAAAGAACACTAAATAGTAAAACCTGACAACATTTTTGCCAGAAAGAACACTAAATAGTAAAACCTGACAACATTATTGCCAGAAAAACACTAAATAGTAAAACCTGACAACATTATTGCCAGAAAGAACACTAAATAGTAAAACCTGACAACATTATTGCCAGAAAGAACACTAAATAGTAAAACCTGACAACCTTATTGCCAGAAAGAACACTAAATAGTAAAACCTGACAACATTATTGACAGAAAGAACACTAAATAGTAAAACCTGACAACATTATTGCCAGAAAGAACACTAAATAGTAAAACCTGACAACATTAGAGAATGATCTCACTTAAAACTGTTAAAGCAATTAATATCCTCTTTTCTATTTTTGGTTTAAAAAATATTTTAAAAATAAAATCTCTGGATCCTTCCATGGCTGCTAGATATCACATAAGCCAGTCATCTCTATTCTTGGCAAGATGTTCACATTTTGTTTGTAATAAGTGTATGCCTGCCAACTTTGCTTCTCTTATAAGTGTTCATTCTAGTGTGTCCCTTCTAGGTGTCCCACCTCTAAAAATATATGCTGACTATACAAATAGAACAACAGTTTTACGACAAAACAATATTTACCTTAAGATAGACAACAAAAACTGGTAAAAGAAAAGTGTTGTTTATGACAGAATATGACAGCTGAAGATGATGTTCTTTCTTGAGGTTACAATATGTTTATTGCCAGGAGTCTGTTCACTTTCTTTGGTCAAAAGGAAGTTCAGAAAAAAGTACCCAACAACTGATTAAAAAAAAAAAAACCATATTTAAAGTGTTAGGTGTAATATACAACTATTACTATTCAACATTTTTATCATTAGCTTTGTTTACAAAGAAAAATACTGAACACGTATCAGTATGAATGATATATCCAAATCTAAATGTTCATAAATGATTGTAAAGTTCATGATGAAAGTTGATTGTATTGTGATTTTGCTTGCTAATTGAACATGATGGTGATGATATTAGACAAAAGTGAATGTGATTCAGGTCAGTGGAGCCAGATGTAACATTCAATACTGAGTAAAAGTTGAGAAATATAAAGCAATAAATGTAGATTGGTGAAATGAGTCATGAAGCAGTAGAACTCAAGAGTTGGACAAGTTGAACAGAGAGAGAAGAGTGAAATTGTGGAAGAAGCCATTTTGATCACTATTTGGGTATAGTTTTTAAAAAAAAAAAAGAGTTAAAAACATAGAAAGCCAAGCTGGCAAAGTGGTTAGTGTTTTATTTTTCTAGTAAATCTGGAAACATGATGTCTAATCTGCCAGCTTGGCAGAAAAGAATGAGGCATATTTTTTTTTAACAAATCATATTAAGATTTAAAACATCACGTTTTCAGCATTTTTAGAAACCTTAAATGAAAATGACAGTGGCACTCTTGCGAAATAACATGGGCCCTGCTTCAATAAAAAATAGGAATCAGGTGAGCAAATAGGGAAATAGAAGAATCAGGATGGACAGATATTAATTTTTTAAAAAAAAGAAAGAAAAGTGAGGAAAAGAATAGAATAGTGGTGTAAATACTGACTCCATTGTTCTGGTGGTAGTTGTTACATTTATATTATGACATCAACAAATGCAGCACATTCACAGACACCTGGATGGCAACCACTACTTACCAAGATCACTCAATGGCCCTCTCACACAGGTCATTGTTGAAAGTAACACTCACACAATAAAAGACCAGATTTAGCCACTAGACATTTGCAGGCCAACTACTACAACAAATTCAGCAGACTTCTTAATACTAAATTTATCTGTACATATAACAATGAGCTGATGAAGCCCTATTTTTCAGTAATGGGTATGTTATCACTTGAGTATTCCAGTACATTGTGCTCCAAAGTGCACTCATTTCAATACAAATGAGCACTTTGCCTGTACAGTCCACAGAATGAGCTCTCAATTTGAGATGTGACTCAAAGATATTGAGCTATAGTCTAATGACAGATGATTGTTATCACAATAACACATGTAGAAGGAAAATCTAATCCTGTTTCATATATAGAACACCAAAATTGACAAAAGAATAAAACATGCTAATATTAATCACTGTACAGCTAACAACTTTCACAACAACAAGAGAAGCAGCTAGAGTCTAGGGTCTTGAGATTCTGCTCATAGACCCATAACTATCACATATATCTTTATGTGCCTGAAGAATCGGGCTCTATCAACAGCCGACGACTAAGTGAATGTTTAGAGTTTCTTTCTGTGTTGATCACACTCCTCCCGCTGCCACCATATCCATTTCGGTCACCGTCACCAATGCATGGCATGGGTGTTTGCTTGTCACGATCTGTGTGACACTGGCAGCCTTTGTGGCGGCAGTGATTGTAACACCAGGTACATCCTGTCAGACAGGCTTTAGCAGGCCAGTATGCCCACATACATGGCAAGACCAGAGAGGCCAAGCCCATCACTGTCCACCTCTGACAACAGTGTGGGGTGGAGCAGCATCCGCAGGGATTCTCGTAGAACTCATTGTCTTCCTCAGGCCCACAGTGGTAGAACATACATTTAATGCAGCAGAAGCACGTACATACATCCACAGCTTTGTCCAGGCTGATCTCACAGGCTCCGCGGCAGCACCAGCGTGATGGTAACGGACGAACTTCTGTGCAAGCAGAGCACCGGCACTTCCCACACCGCTCACAAATGATGCTGTCTCCATGGCTGCCCCCAACACAGACAACTGCATGGCTGCTGGCACTATGGGCCCCATCTCTACTTCCATCCAAGGACTCAACTGGCTCATTCTTTAGAGGAGGTAGTTTTGGTAAAGGCTGCTGGTTAACTACCGGAGAAGATAGAGATGTCAGCGTAGGCCGTGGACCTGCATTATTTTCTTCTCCAACCCGAGAATGGTGAATAACTCTGTGAGCAAAGCCAGGTGATTTCCCTCCCCCTACTACAGTGGCCAATTGGGTCTTGAGTGGTGGCAAAGGCTTAACACAGGGGCTATCCACATATTCGTTGGTGATCCGTGGGCCGGATCGGACCTGACCCAAGCTGATCACTGACGTATTTTGAATACTGAATGTGTCGGGTGGAGAAATCGTTCTGAGGGAAGTTCTCATTCCACCAATAATCTGGTCCGGTGTAACATCATCGTAGGCTGTAGAGGAAAGAGGACACACTTAGTTAGATGTGTAATTGAGGTAGAGGAGCAGCTTGTGTAACTGGAATAATAGAACAATAATTACATGTGACAGGGGGAATAGAGCAGAGTTAAGGGGTGGCTAGGAGAATAAGAGTGGAGTAAGAGGTGGCTGGGGGAATAGAGCAGAGTGAGGGTGGCTGGAGGAATAGAGCAGAGTGAGGGTGGCTGGGGGAACAGAGCAGAGTGAGGGTGGCTGGAGGAATAGAGCAGTTAGATACGGCTGGGGCAACAAAATAGTGGTGTATGTGACTAGAGTAATACAGCAAGCCAACAAACACACATATCTTCTAAATAATTCCTCTTCTATGTCTAAGCTCCAGGGTTCTAAGCTCTGCCTCTCTAACACTGTCTCTAATTTCAGTCTACCTAACACTGTTTCTAAACTCAACCACTACAGACCAGACTCCCTAGCCCTGTCCACAAGCTCCAAGCCTCCCCACCCCGACTCTAAGCTCCAAGCCTCCCCACCCCGACTCTAAGCTTCCACCCTCCCTAACCTCAAGCTTTCCTACACCAAACGTCTCTTTTATACTAAACCTGACACACACAAAATGGTAAGCCCGTACAGTAGCAACCACAAGAAATACGTACTTTGCTATCAGCTTCCTGTATCCTGTAACAAGATAAGGCAGAATCCACACAAATCTGAAAGAAGAAAGAAATAACAATTGAAAAACAAATACATTTATTTTAGAAAAAAATAAACATATGAAGTTCTTAACAGGTGGAGATTTGAGGGTTAAATCAAGAGCAAGATGAAATAAAAGGAATCATTTTTGTTATTGCAAACAGCTTTTTATCTCTAGTGAAGTCCTGATGACTGATTATCCCTTTTCCATATTTTTCACATTGGCAGTTGTGTGCTTGGGTGTCCTTCGCCATACAGGCAATTATTCTCATAATTCAGAGGTATTCTCATTTTTAATTGTCGAGAATTTTTTTTATAGGTTTTTTGTTCTACGAACTTTGACCTGGATTCTGTCTACTTCTCAATTTCCAACTGTTAAGAGTTATTTAACATGCACGGAATTCACATGGGTAGACATTATAAAATGACAAGATTCACATAGGCTTGGTATTTTTAAACAAGTTTCTACACAATAGTGTTACTTCAGTTGTCAATTATCTTAAAAGATCCATCAGGGAATCAGCATAACTGCCATGAGAGTGCCGCTGGTATGTGCTTTCCGCTAGTATGTGCTTTTCAGGGAAAGAGAGCCACAGGTGTCAAACATTTGGGAATCACTATTTTAATGTAAAAATGACTTACAGCAATGCTGACCATACAAACTGTTTTGAACGAGATCGTATGGTTGAACGCGCACTTGGTGAACAAATGAATGTAGTAACTTATCCCCCACAGTTTTGGGAGATAGCAGGAACTTCCCTGCCTTTCAAAGCTTGTAAAATTGGAGTAGATGTAGTGTGTTGACATTTACAGTAGGCTGTGATATTTTGCACTTTTCAGCTCAACACATCCAACTTCAACAAGGAATTTGTGAGCCATGTGGTTGCATTCCCTCTTCAATACCTACTGGCTTGGACATTTGTCTGTTTCCGGGGCTACCATGAGAGAAGGTGTGGTAGAGTCTTGATTAGTTATGGTTCATTTATTACGACACAAGCAGTCTGAACCAAACAACTCGTGGTGACAAACAGCCTTTATTCTCTCGTCCAACAACCCCCACCCCAGTAAGGGGAAAATGTCATAAAGATAGTTTTATTTTTTTTCTAAAAAAAAAACCCAGTGCATCACTGACTGAGTGAGGTGTGCATGACTAACTATATTTAACACCGCTATGATAGGTATCTTTGGCTCAGATGAGGGGCATATGGCATAATGGTTGAAACTTATACACTGTTACTCAGAGATTTGATCCGAATCATTGAGCCATACACATCCACTTTTTGGAAGTCACAACTGCTACAAATGATAGCCTCACAGCATAATGCATGGCTGTTTTCATATGAAACTGCCATTTTAGTTATAATTTTGGAAAGTTTAAAGCATTTATAGATGAAGAAGTGCTGAGCATTTATAGATGAAGAAGTGCTGAGCTCCAAGTACATCTCACTCATTCTTAAAACTGATATTGGGTGAAAGTGGTTTAACTTTGTTACACCAGAGACAAAATGTCAAGATTTAAGTTGAAAGAAATTTTTATGAATTATATTTTAGTAGTTAACACTTGCATAACAAATGGAGCTGCGATAGCTCAGTGGTTAGTGAACTGGATTACAAAGGACAAGAGGTAGGGTTCGATCCCAACCGGCGGCTTCCGGGTTCACCCTGCCTTTAATGGGTACCTGATTTTTTTTCAGGGAAAGTGAAGTGGCACGGCGTAATACCGACCACATTACCCAAAAAATCATGTGCCGAAGGTCTGTAAAATATATTGTCACTAACACCTTATTCCCTATACGCCACTTGGCGTGACAGGGGTAATTTACTTTTTTTTTTTTTAACTTGCATAACAAAAAGATTTGGAAAAAGAAAAAAAAGGGGAATCTGAATGTTTTTGCAGTGCAATATTCCATTTTTGGCTCCCTCAAGGAGATAGAGTTGCTTGCACAGAACAGAGACAAATGGCGAGATTTGATAAAATATCTTGAGAAAGGATTTTTTCTATTGGGGGGTGAAATAAAAATCCTGAGTCTCACACATCGCGGCGACTGCTTGACCAAGCTGCCTTATCCCTCTGGTTCTATCGTTGCCCCCACCCCCCGTCATACACCAGCAATGGTACTATGTGACGTAAAGATAGTTTTTTTTATCTTTAGAAGGATTGAAAACTGCTAGCATAAAAATTTAGATAAGAGAAAGAGTATCTGGGTCTATGCCCTATGGGCTGGCTACGGCTCTAAAGGGCAATAGATAAGATTCAATTTTTAGTTTTTAGCCCCAAAAGTTTAAACATTTGAAGATACAGCTTCTTCTAATCACTTTAGATGTATAACAGATGAAGTTTGTGTATTTATCTTCCTGGAAAGACACAAATGAGCAAATCGACTAAAGTATCAGTGACAAACAACTGTGAATTAATGAAACATTCCAGAGATCACAAAGATTCCAGAGATGGCATTTAAGGCTAACTGCTCAAACAAGACTCATTTAGTTTACTTTTTCTTTTATTTGACTAAAGAACATCAAAACAGAAACAAGTGTGACAGAAAAAAATAAAAAATGCACCCAAAGAAAAATGTAGCTCAATGTGTCAAGGAGACAACTCATCTCAGCAATCCTCATTCTGCTGAACATGAATAAGAGCTAACAACTGACATTGACCCAGTGGCATTACGCAAATAACATCATTTATTTATGTTTATTTTTTCCTGCTTTAAAAGTTTCAAGATGTGATATTACTTAAGCCACATGCCTACATTGACCCAGTGGCATTAAACAACATTATAAATTCATTTTTTTCATATGTGTGTGTGTTTTAAAGGTTTAAAGATGTGATATTACTTAAGCCACATGCCTACATTGACCCAGTGGCATTAAACTACATTATAAATTCATTTTTTTAATATATGTGTGTGTTTTAAAGGTTTAAAGATGTGAGATTACTTAACCCACATGCCTACATTGACCCAGTGGCATTAAACTACATTATAAATTCATTTTTTTCATATGTGTGTGTGTTTTAAAGGTTTAAAGATGTGAGATTACTTAACCCACATGCCTACATTGACCCAGTGGCATTAAACAACATTATAAATATATATTTTTTCATGTGTGTGTGCGTGTTTTAAAGGTTTCAAGTTGAGCGATTACTTACTTAACCCACATAGAAGGCAGTTGACTCCGACATACAACCAACGTTACACAAATAATTAAAAGAACAGAATCTGAAACAGGGGGTTGGGGAAATTAACATTCTAAAAACGTGTTGCTGCATTAAAATGGAAATCCACATACGTGATAAGGAAAGACAGGCTACTGTAATCATTTGCATGAAACTTGACATGCATTTAGATGTTATCAGTTCAAGTCACTGACTGGGACTCCAGGGGTCTGCGCTGCACACTCAAACTTGAATCATTTTACAGATAAGGTCAGAGTACAAAAAAACACATACTAGATTTCATTTGCTTCACAGTAATAGAAAGTGTTGGTCTTTTATGTAACAGAAAACTGTTGGCACCTTGTGGTAATGGAAATGTTTGGTACTTTATGGGAAAGAAAATGGTCGGTACTTTGTGGAAAAGAAAGAGCCAGCACTTTATGGAAAAGAAAGAGCCAGTACTTTAAGGAAATTAAATTAGTCAGTACTTTAAGGAAATGAAAATGACCAGTACTTTAAGGAAATGAAAATAGTCAGTACTTTAAGGAAATGAAAATAGTCAGTACTTTAAGGAAATGAAAATGGCCAGTACTTTAAGGAAATGAAAATAGTCAGTACTTTAAGGAAATGAAAATAGTCAGTACTTTAAGGAAATGAAAATGGCCAGTACTTTAAGGAAATGAAAATAGTCAGTACTTTAAGGAAATGAAAATGACCAGCACTTTAAGGAAATGAAAATAGTCAGTATTTTAAGGAATTGAAAATAGTCAGTACTTTAAGGAAATGAAAATAGTCAGTACTTTAAACTCTTTTTCTTGTTTCTATGTACAATTATGAATCACTGCAATAGTTAGATTCATAGAAAAAGAGAATACACTGCCAAAGAAAAAAATCACATTTCATATTGGCACTGCAAAATCCATAGTCAACTATCACTGACAGGGGCTACTATGTTGTTTATTCCCCAACTAAATTAAACTGCTGCCCAACTACCTTTTTGCACTAAAATATATTTCAAGAAAGAAGAAAATTGTTTTCCCATCATTCCTTTTCAGTCTAGTGGGTGTGTTCATGTTTTCTGTGCGGCTGAGAAATAAAGTCATGGGTGGTCTCAAAGTTTTTAAAGACACCCCTTCTGCTAGCAATAACCATATTAATATAGGCAAAGCATGTCCTATAGCATGTGTTCCCACAGGGGAGTGAACTGTTAACTTTGACTGTACTAAGCCAAAATATCTGAAGGTTAGGGAGTCTGTGTTTCTCCTTGCTGTTATACCATCTTTAGATTCGTGAATCAGGTACCCATTTTTGTTTAGTTGGGTTGAATGACAAGTGTGAAGATGGGACAGAATCATAATAATGTTATCACCAAGTCATCATTGCCTTAATGACACTCACACATATAATGCACTGAGTATAAAATGTATTTCTGGAACTGGAAATCAATTGAGAATGTTTCAACACATAAAACAGGGTGTTAGGCAAGGTTGTGTGCTGTCACCAGATTTGTTTGATATTTATAGAGAGATTATTTTAAGATCCATAAGGGGCATGCCTGGAATAACAATCGGAGGTCATAATATAAATAATCTAAGGTATACTGATGATACAGTCTTAATCGCTAAGAGTGAAAATGAATTACAAGAAATATTAGACATTATAGTGAAAGAAAGCAAAAATAAAGGACAAGTGGAACAATATTAAAACAGGTAAATGAATTTAAATATTTTGAAACTTTGTTAACCTCAGATGGAAGATGTATAACAGAGGTGAGATGCAGAATGGCTCAGGCAAAAGCAGCTTTACAAAAAACGAGGAAGATATTATGCAATCCATTTTTGACAATAGAAACAAGAAAACGAGTTCTTAAATGTTATGTAGAGTCATGGATGTTAATCATGGACAATAAGACAACAGACAAGAAAATCACTGGAGGCTGTAGAAATGTGGTTTTACAGAAGAATGTTGAGAATACCATGGACAGCTAAAAAGGGTAATGAAGAGGTTCTGAGAGAGATCAAAGCAAAAAAAGAGCTAATTTCCAATATTAGGAAGAAATGATGTTGTCAGCCCACTTTAGTCTTTGTCTAACTTGTATACCTTGTATATATCCCTCCACCTATACAAGGTTATCCTATCTCTATACATCTGTCCTAAAAATGTCACCTGCCTGCTCACAATATTTTCAATGGTTCATTCTTCATTTCCACCTGTCTCCAAACTTCATTATTTGTTTTTTTTTCTCTGTACATCCAACTCTTCTCATTCGTCTATAAATCTATATATTCAAGGACTGCAATTTTCTTCTGTTTTTCTTTCTTATTTATTGTCCATGTTTCTGAACCATACGTAGTTGAGTAGATGTATTATTCTCAGCCTCAGCTCTGGAGTTATTTGCTTTGATGTGAGTATATCTTTCATGCTGATAAAAATATATTTTGTCATTTCTATCCTACATTTACCTGTATGCTTTAACTTTCACACTCTCTTTCCATCTACCTTGATATTTACTTATAGTTTACATGATTTATTCCTGTTTATTATAATATTTCTTGTCTTGTCAATATTAATATCCAACCAACATTTTCTGCTTGTCTTGTTTATTTTTTTTAAATGGTCATACTTCTGAACTTTCTGCCAGTCATAGTTTAAGATAAGTAAGAATGTCTTGTGGAAGAAGATAGCCCTGGTTAAAAAAGACAACAGTAAAACAGCTTACTGTAAACGACGACACATATACCCCCATTTTATGTCCAAAGAGAAGTAGTCGTTGGGTGGAGAAAAACATTCTTTTAGCCAATCCTGGGAAATGGGACACATGACCTTGAGTATATTTTTCCATATAAACTCATATTATCCAGAAAATGGTCTTTTCCAAAAGCAATCTTCCATCTGTTGCAAGATTTAACAATATATAAACCTGTTTCTACCAATATATGTGCTGTCAAAATGTACGTATGTATGAATTATGTTGACTTCAAGATAACCTCCAAACTCCACCCCTAACAACAATTACTTGACCTCAAAAAGACCTGTCTGCGGACGGAGCCTACTACAAGAAAGACACTGTTAAAAAAGATAAACTATATCTAAGATGACCTTTACGAAAGCCCTTGACATTAATTTACAAAGTGTCAAACAATATAAAATAATGAATGAAAGGTGCTGTGCCTATCAATGAAGGAAATATATACTGGTACGGTGTAAGCTTCATAAACACACCAAGTTGGTAGTAACTGTTCTTCTGGCTATCTTACATAAGTTACAGTGTTCCAGCAACATATGATTATGACAAGTTTCTATAGTTGTCAGATTGTGTGTCGTGAAGTCTTTACACTATGTGGCTAGTTAAGTTTAAACAATATGTGGCTGATTACGCTGTCAAGTTCCAATTTAGTCATTATTGTGTTTCAATGTGCCATATTATCTTACATGATTTCATTATTATATAGAAAAGCATCCAATATATTATCAGTTACTATTGCAGTGTTCCATAAAATATGACACTATGTTGCTACATTCCAGCAATATGTAAGCTTAGTCACATTAATAAGTGACAGCTTCAGAAATTCATTGTCAACATTATGCAATAAGTGATGTCAAACACAGTGGACAGCACTAGAAATTTAGATAAAAATATTGAATATTTTCTCTTCTTAAGTCACAGTGCTTTAACAGTGTTTAAAACAAAAACTGACCCAAGAACCAAGACTAACATGGACGAGTAACATCAAAAGATGGACAAGTCAGTCCAATGACAATCTGCACCATCAAGGCAAGAGACAGACCAAGACTAGCATGGACGAGTAACATCAAAAGATGGACAAGTCAGCCTAATGACAATCTGCACCATCAAAGCAAGAGACAGAGTGAAATGGCGCTCCAAGCCAACCTTTGATGCGGAAACAGACTCAATGATGATGATGAAGAACTCATGGCTAATGGACTGGGCTTGCTGCCTTTATTCTCTCTTATTCATAGACAACCCCTGGCATACCCTAGAGATGGGGTCTGTAATGACAGGTTAATACCTTCACAAAACATAACAATTATGATTATGTCACTGACACCCATCAATATATCATAATGACAGACAACTATGGCTACAAACAACGGCAGACGTGCGCTGCTCCCTGACAAGGGCAAAGAAGCATAGAGAAAAAAATTAAAGTAAGCTAGATTCAGCTGCACTGAACTACAATGTCTTAAATACAGAGTAATCCAACTCAGTGTGCAACACTGGTATACTAACTAATACAGTTTCATAAATACTCTAATTTAAGTGTTGAAGAATAACAGAAAAGGAAATATCTAAAGGGAAGTCTGTCATCATTTCATCAAGGATAAAGAAAATTCACACAATATTTTAATTTTAGCCAAATTCAGCAAACTAGAACTGAAAAGAGATACACTACACACAATGATAACAGGCAAACAATGGAGCTGGATGAACAGGTCATGTGCACAAGAGATGCACCCAAGTGGAGATAAACACAATGATAACAGGCAAACAATGGAGCTGGATGAAAACAGGTCATGTGCACAAGAGATGCACCCAAGTGGAGATAAACACAATGATAACAGGCAAACAATGGAGCTGGATGAAAACAGGTCATGTGCACAAGAGATGCACCCAAGTGGAGATAAACACAATGATAACAGGCAAACATGATGGATGAGTCATGTGCACAAGAGATGCACAAGTGGAGATAAACACAATGATAACACTGGATGAAAACAGGTCATGTGCACAAGAGATGCACCCAAGTGGAGATAAACACAATGATAACAGGCAAACAATGGAGCTGGATGAACAGGTCATGTGCACAAGAGATGCACCCAAGTGGAGAGATAAACACAATGATAACAGATGCAAGTGGAGATAAACACAATGATAACAGGAGCTGGATGAACAGGTCATGTGCACAAGAGATGCACCCAAGTGGAGATAAACACAATGATAACAGGCAAACAATGGAGCTGGATGAACAGGTCATGTGCACAAGAGATGCACCCAAGTGGAGATAACACAATGATAACAGGCAAACAAGAGCTGGATGAACAGTCATGTGAGCAAGTGATAAACACAATGATAACAGCAAACAATGAGCTGGTCATGTGATGCACCCAGAGATCAATGTGCAAACAATGGAGCCAGGATGTGCACAAGAGATGCACCCAAGTAGATCAATGATAACAGGCAAACAATGGAGCTGGATGAACAGGTCATGTGCACAAGTTCACAATGATAACAGCTGGATGACTCAGAATAATCATTAGTCTGAAGAACTCCAGACAGTTGACTCTACTTTATAGGAAAGTGAATTGTGAAAAGAGGGGAAGACCAGAATACCTTGGTGGAGGACAGTGAAAACATATAAAGAGTAAGGAGTAGTTTGAAGCACCCAGCTAAGGATAACTATACAGCAGTGGGGAAGCACCCAGCTAAGGATAACTATACAGCAGTCAGGAAGCACCCAGCTAAGGATAACTAAATACCAGTCGGGAAGCACTCAGCTAAGGATAACTATACAGCAGTGGGGAAGCACCCAGCTAAGGATAACTATACAGCAGTCAGGAAGCACCCAGCTAAGGATAACTATACAGCAGTCGGGAAGCACCCAGCTAAGGATAACTATACAGCAGTGGGTAAGCACCCAGCTAAGGATAACTATACAGCAGTGGGAAGCACCAGCTAAGGGCAAGCACCCAGCTAAGGATAACTATACAGTAGTCAGGGAGCACCCAGCTAAGGATAACTATACATTAGTCAGGGAGCACCCAGCTAAGGATAACTATACAGCAGTGGGGAAGCACCCAGCTAAGGATAACTATACAGCAGTGGGGAAGCACTCAGCTAAGGATAACTATACAGCAGTGGGGAAGCACCCAGCTAAGGATAACTATACAGCAGTCAGGAAGCACCCAGCTAAGGATAACTATACAGCAGTCAGGAAGCACCCAGCTAAGGATAACTATACACCAGTTGGGAAGCACCCAGCTAAGGATAACTATACAGCAGTCAGGAAGCACCCAGCTAAGGATAACTATACAGCAGTCAGGAAGCACCCAGCTAAGGATAACTATACAGCAGTTGGGAAGCACCCAGTAAAAGATAGCTATTGAGCAATCATACCAAGTAAAGGAATCATTACTTTACAAGAATCCACTACGAAGTCAAACGAGCAACCGACAGCTATGCAAATCTAGAAAACAAAAATTTAGCAACTTTAATATGTTGAAAGCACCATGAATAAAATGGCAGCTTTATTGGCTTTAATTTAAATTGGTTTATATGAATTTAAGTTTAATAGGTTGAAAATAGATGAATATAATCTCAGCCCTACTTTAAGACATTTATGTACAATCAATTCTGTACACGTAAATAATAATGCATCATGATGAACATGTTAGCAAACAAAAATTACTGCAAAAACTTGTGCATGATTTACAATCTATCTTTTATTATAATATATATAGTTGGGGAGCCACAATAGTTCAGTGGTTAGTGAACTGGGTTACAAAGGACAAGAGCCGGTTAAATCCTGATTGACGGCTTCCAGGTTCACCCAGCCTTAAATGGGTACCAGAATTTTTTTCTGGGAAAGTGAAGCGGCACGGCCGTAATACCGACCACATTACCCCCAAAAATCATGTGATGAAGATCGTAAAAATGATGATCACCAACACCATATTCCCTATACGCCACTTGGAGTGATGGGGCTCTTTACTTTTACTATGTATAGGCTATATAGGTGCATTATTTTATTTACAACTAAAGTAAAGTAACAAAAACACTGTTTTAAACACTTAATAGACTATTCATTATTAGTGTTTTTCTTCTAGAATTGTTAGATTAAGCTAGATTTAACATAATGTTTTATACTTTAGACTTGTAGCTGGAATTATTAATTCATGAAAGTTAATTTTTATAAAATGTAGTCGGAAATTAATCTAATTAATAATTTGCAATCATCAAGTTAACAGGAGTCAAACAGGGATGTTATCACCACTGCTATTTGGTACTACCATTGATTACATAATGAGTAAATGTTGCAAAGGCAATAATCGCATTTAATGAAATGACAAGAAATACTTGGAAGATCTAGATTTTGCAGATGATTGATATAGTGCTCCTAAGTGACAATATCAACATGATGCAAAATATCAGATACATTATCCGTGAAGTAAAAAATAGGACTTGAAATCAACAGAAATAAAACAAACAAAAATAATGAAAAATAACAATACCACAGAAGGCAATATTTATCTCTATTGCCAGGCTTTGGAAAGAGTAGACCGCTATATATATCTTGGTAGTAATGTAGATCAAGAAGGTGAAACAAAGAAAGAGATCAGAAGCAGGATAGCAAAAGCAGAAACAAATTTTTAAAACCTGGACACAGAAATCACAAATACTAAGCAAGAAAACCAAACTTAGAATAAATTCAACTCAAACATGTTATCAACATTTACCTCCTATGCATTTGAAGGCTGGAACACATTAATAAAAATTGAGAAGAAGCTAATTGTTTCAGAAAAATACCTTGTGTTCAATGGAATGAATTATTCAAGACTAATATTGAAATAAGAGAAATGGCCAATCAACCACTAATATCTTCAGTAATAAAGAAAAGATGATAGTCATATGTTGGACATGTGATGAGAAGAGATAATAACTGAATAGTAAAGCAAGCCCTCATGTGGGAAACAACAGGTTAGAGGAAAAGAGGAAGACCCAGAGAAGAACATTGATCAGAGAGGCAAGAGCAGCAGGAATCGCCTCCCTCAATGAGATAGAGCTGCTTGCACAGAAGAGACAAATAGTGAGATTTGATAAAATATCTTTAAAAGAATTGAAAACTGCTAGAACAAAAATTCAGATAAGAGAAGGAGTATCTTGGTCTACGCCCTATGGACCAGCTGCAGCTCAAAAGATCAATAGATAGATAGATAGAATATTGAAATAAGAGAAAAGGCCACGCAACCAACGATTTCATCTACAATTAGGAAGAGAAGATGGACATATGTTGGATATGTGCTGAAAAGAGACAAGAGAATTCCAAAACAGGCTCTTCTATGGGAAACATCAGGAAACAGAAAAAGAGGAAGACCTAATGAGACACTAAAAAGAACACTTAAAAAAGAAGCAAATTTCGACAGGCATTGACTCATTTTGACAAGATCTAACATCTCACCCAGAATAGAAATGGAAAACACTACACTACAAGTCCTATCATGTGATGTCTAGAGGCACAGAAGGATCAAGAATCATCAAGTTATGTTCATTCTACCATTCATTCTATTCTAATTTAAGTCTAATTCTTAGAATTCTATTTTTTCTGCCCAATCTTTTCATTTCTTTATCCATAAAATAACAAGTGCACCCAGCACACTAAGTTCTTTAGCTTATAATACAATTATGTTTGCTTAACTTAACTACTTTATGCTTACTTCCATATTACATTGCATTAATGGGGTGGTTTTGAGGGGGGACGGAACAGGGAGATTTAGGAAATATTACTAGTAATAAGATAAGTATAAACTATGACTAGAAGTAGTAGTAAATTATATTATTAGATACTACTAGTATTACTATTAGGTACTACTAGTATTACTATTACATTAGGTACTACTAGTATTACTATTAGCAGTAAACTTTACTGTGTAAAGTAAAGTTAAAGCCTACAACAGTACAGTACACACTTACCTACTAATAGCTTCCTACAATATGTGACTATGACTACACAATAATAGTAGACTAAACTGTATTTTGTATATTATAACAGTGATAAATGATAACGAATATACCTGATTCTCAGAATCATTCAGAAACACTTTTACTACAACAGTCTCCAACGGCTCGATATGTTACATATATGTCAATATGTCAATATGTGTGTAGATCAGAATAATGTGAATGTGTTACTTTGAGTCCTCTCTGTCCGGTAAATCGGGTAAACAAACACAAAATAACTTCATTATTAATGAAAATAAATATCACACGAACATACGCCACAAGGTTGCTATACTTGATCCCCTTGCCTCCTACACGACAGCATAAATAATCCACAAATCGTTGAATTATACGAAGTTTGATAACACGGATCAAATAAGAATTACAACTGGTACTTTGTAGTTATGTTTTGTGCCTGCTTGACTGTGACTCCACTCTCTCTACTCTAGTAGTACCACTGGCAGCTCCACAACGGCTGCCCGAGCCAACCACCACCACGGGTATTAGCCTCAACATGGAGCAAAACACTCACAGTCGCGGCCGGAATCTACTCCATAGTGGTTAACATCCATATCGTGAATGCTTTTTCTACAAAATCTTACCTTATAAGAATGAAATAAACGGTAAAATGGGCAAGGAGACAAAGATGGAGAATCCGGCGAGAAGTGTAGCCTGTCGGTTACCTCGTTTGTTCTTTTACTACATTGATGGTGGTGATCTCCCCTGTGACTTCCGGTCCTAGCTGGCGAGACTATGAGCGAGGGAGGGGTGGCAGGCTGTTTTGTGTGGTGGAAGTGTGCGTGTGTCTCATCTGTGTGTTGTCAAAAGTGTGTTGTGTGGGTGTCCTTGGGCGCGTGTGTTTATGTGGCGTGATTTAGCTCATGTGTGCATATAATTAATGCTCGTCTGTCAATGTACGTTTTTTGTGGCTGTAATTAATGCGCCGCGTGCCAGTGTGGGTGTTTATGTGGCTTAATTTATGGTCGTGTGCCAGTTTATGTGGCTTAATTTTACGGTTGTGTGCCAGTGTGGGTGTTTATGTGGCTTAATTTATGGTCGTGTGCCAGTGTAAGTGTTTATGTGGCTGTAATTAATGTTACGTGTGTCAGTGTGGGCGTTTATGTGGCTTAATTTACGGACGTGTGTCAGTGTGGGCGTTTATGTGGCTTAATTTACGGTCGTGTGTCAGTGTGGGCGTTTATGTGGCTTAATTTACGGACGTGTGTCAGTGTGTGCGTTTATGTGGTAGAAGTGATTTATGTTCGTATGACATTATGTATTTATGTGGCTGTTGTTTATACTCGTGTGCCACTGAGTGTGTTTATGTATCTCTAGATTCAAGACACCGAGGAGACATTTAACATGCCAACAGAATAAGTGGGAGATCTGGTTATAGACAGACTCTTTCAGACGGGATGTGATTCTGCAGAGAACATACGATATATGATGATATGATGAAGCATTTGATCAACAGTGTTAATTAAACAGTCTATGTTGTTTGTTCAAGTGCTGGGAGACCATGTTAGGACATAAAATAGTGCAAAATCTTTACTATAGGTCTACAACTGGGTTGACCAGTTTTATTATAGGTCTGCAGGAGGGTTGACCAGCTTTACTATAGGTCTGCAGGAGGGTTGACCAGCTTTACTATAGGTCTACAGGAGGGTTGACCAGCTTTATTATAGGTCTACAGGAGGGTTGACCAGCTTTACTATAGGTCTACAGGAGGGTTGACCAGCTTTATTATAGGTCTACAGGAGGGTTGACCAGCTTTATTATAGGTCTACAGGAGGATTGACCAGCTTTACTATAGGTCTACAAGAGGATTGACCAGCTTTACTATAGGTCTACAAGAGGATTGACCAGCTTTACTATAGGACTACAGGAGGGTTGACCAGCTTTGCTATAGGTCTACAAGAGGATTGGCCACATAGCATGCCGACTGTTGATTGAAAAAAATGGTCTTTGTCCAAGGGAAGAAGTTGAATAAGGGGAGGTGTGTATGAGTGTTAAAACAATTCCCTGTTTGTGTTGTGTATGTATGATGTTTGTAATAAGGGAGTAGTGTGTGATGTACACAACTCTTATGTTCCAGCTGTGTCAACAAGGCAGGAATCAAAGACGTTTCGACTGAAAGGTCTTCCTCTTTAACGAAAACAAATAAAAGAGAATAAAATTACAAAAACTAAGTAGCGACAACATACGGTAACAGGAGTACACCTAAAAACCTGTATAGAGCCGCGGTGGGAGAGAGAGAGGGAGAGAGAGAAAGAAAAAAAAAGATAAAGAGAGAGGGGAAAAAAGATGGGCTGACAATATCAATATATATATGTACAGACAGGGCCAGATTTGGCCGTGGCGAGGCCCTGGCTAAACAGAATCTCTTTGAGGGCCTTGTTAGGAAAAAAAATCAAACTAAAAGGTCTCTATCGTGGATAACAATATAAACAAATTCGAGGCCCCATCGAATTGTGAGGCTCTTATATGTTGTTTATTTATCCTAGACCTATAGTTAGACCTGTGGATATGAGAACACACATGGCAGTTGGCACTATCAAGATAAGAGAAAGGGTGAAATGACGATTCATAGTAGCTAACCTTGTATGTGCAGACGGCACAAGATGATTATGATGAGTGTGTGTGGGAGGGGGCAGGAGGGTTGAATGTGTGAGTGCTTGTAGGTGTGAATGTGAATAGTGTTTATGAATCACATGTATGCAAGTAGTAAAGTGAAGCGGCACGGGCGTAATACCGACCACATTACCCCAAAAAATCATGTGCCGAAGGCCTGTAAATTACGGTCACTAACACCATATTCCCTACACTTGGCGTGACGGGGCTCTTTATTTCCTTTTTTTTAGTAGTAGTAAATGGAGACAATAGAAACAAGAAAAAGAGTTCTTAAATGTTAATTAGAGCCAGTCTTAACATATGGATGTGAATCACGGACAACAGGACAACAGACAAGAAAATCACTGGAGTTTGTAGAAATGTGGTTGTACAGAAGAATATTGAGAATACCATGGACATATTGTAACAACTGGGAAAATTGAGGGACGAAGAGATAGAGGAAAGCAAAGATAAAAGATACCAGACAACTTAAGAGAATGGCTTGGCAGAAGGTCAACAACATAAATGATAAATAAATGTCGTGATCGAAAGTTGTGGAGAGACATGATCACCTAAGCCAGCAGGCTTGGTACTTAATGATGAAATGGAGCCTCTATTTGCTGCATGGTTAGTGTGCTCGCTTCCTAATCAGAAGAGTTGGGATCGACCCTAGAAGTGGTACAAGTTTTTTTTGGTTTGGACCGACAAGACTCCAGAGTTCACTCAGCCTCTACAAATTGGTACCAGAGATGTTTATTGGAAATAAAGGCGGCCTGGCGTGATAACGACCTTTATCAGTAATCATGAGAAAAAAATATGGTCTTCTTCTTCTTCTTTCCTTCCTCATCTGCCTTTCAGCGTCGAGAGGAAAATAATTTGCGGTCTTTTGCTCTTCTGTTCGCCTTTGCTGCTGTTATGTTTCCTAGTGCTTCTAATATTCCATCGACCCATCTTTTTCGTGGTCGACCCTTGGGTCTGGTGTTCTCACAACGTTTGTTGAAGGCTCGTTGTGTATGTGTGAAAAATATGGCCACTAACACCATATTACCGGGAGGAAACCCCTTTAAGAGGAGTGGACAATCTTTTATATTCTGAGGGCCAAATCAGAAAACTATGAAGACACAGAGGGCCAGTTACCATTACCTACTGAAGCCATTATATAGATTATTTAATTTGCATTCACAAGCGATTGTAATGTACACATTTTAGGGAAAGGAGTGTATAGTAATTTTTTTTTTAAGCACAAGGGCAGACCAAAATATCTTGGCGGGCCGGTTCTGGCCCGTGGGCCGTAGGTTGCCCACCTTTTAAGTAATAAGAGCTAACATTTGAGTGTGTAAACGGGCGTGCGGTGAGAATGAATATCTCTAGCACGTGATCTAGATAACACGAGGGCTCATTTCTCGCGCTAAAACTCCGTCTGGTAAACTCTAGCCGAGACTTCGGTTAAGATTCTCACCAAATCTTGTCATCCACTAAATTGGACCGGTAAAATCCCGAGACAGAAGGCGAGGTCGTTTTATCGACGTTTCCGAGGGACGTGTTAAGCCCGTCCTTATGCCTGGCACCGAGGCGCAGATGTGCAAGTATACAAGACAAAACGACGAGACAACTGACACGCGTCTAGAAATAGCACACAGGTCACGTGATACAAGATCTGGAATAAAACAAGAGCAGGGGAAAGAAGAATGTAATAATGTAATAATGTACATAAACGAATAAACAGAGAATATAAAAGGAAAGATATGAATTCAGGGTGAATGAAGGATCGTGTGAATGCGCAAATTCGTGGATGTGGGAGATGGTAAATACAGTAACAGCGGATGGGAGCACGTGAAGGTATTCCAGGCGCGCGCTGCTAGTTGAGACAGGAGAAGACCAGGTCGGCGAACGTGCGGGAACAGGAAACTGGTGTGCGTGACGTCACGTAACCCAGTCCTGGGTGCAACAATTAAGAAATTGTTTTCTTTAAAGAAACAAAAAAATGATGAGTAGATATTTTTGAACTAGCACCAGCAGTAGGTTACATGAAAGGCACCGACGATGGGTATTACTTTGTGTAGTATTGTAGAGGGGTCACGAAGATTGTCACAATGAAGGGAAGTATTTGAGAGGTCACGAAGACTGTCATAATGAGGGAAGTATTGGAGAGGTCACGAAGACTGTCATAATGAAGGGAAGTACTTGAGAGGTCACTGTTCATGATTAAAACCGTCACTGTACTAGTTCAATATAGTCACGCAACTAGATACCGACAGTCTATAGTACTAGATACAGACAGACATAGTACTAGATAAATTCAGTCTATAGTACTAGATAAAGACAGTCTTGTTACTTGATAAAGGCAGCTATAGTACTAGATAAATTCAGTCTATAGTACTAGATAAAGACAGTCTATAGTACTAGATAAATTCAGTCTATAGTACTAGATAAATTCAGTCTATAGTATTAGATAAAGACAGTCTTGTTACTAGATAAAGGCAGCTATAGTACTAGATACAGACAGTCTATAGTACTAGATAAAAACAGTCTATAGTACTAGATAAAGACAGTCTTGTTACTAGATAAAGGCAGCTATAGTACTAGATACAAACAGTCTATAGTACTAGATAAAGATAGTCTATAGTACTAGATAAAGACAGTCTTGTTACTAGATAAAGGCAGCTATAGTACTAGATACAAACAGTCTATAGTACTAGATAAGATAGTCTTGTTACTAGATAAAGGCAGCTATAGTACTAGATACAGACAGTCTATAGTACTACATAAAGATAGTATATAGTACTAGATAAAGACAGTATATAGTACTAGATAAAGACAGTATATAGTACTAGATAATGATAGTCTCGGTACCATATAAAGACAGTCAATAGTAGTAGATAGAGACAGTATCGCTACTAGATAAAGGCAGTAATAGTACTAGATAAAGACAGTCTATAGCACTAGATAAAGACAGTATATAGTAATAGATAAAGACAGTCTATAGTACTAGAGGAAGACAGTATATAGTACTAGAGAAAGACAGGCTATAGTACTAGATAAAGACAGTATATAGTACTAGATAAAGACAGTATATAGTACTAGATAAAGACAGTATATAGTACTAGATAAAGACAGTCTATAGTACTAGATAAAGGCTTTGACTTCTTTTGTTTCATGGGATATATTATATTAAAATAAAAATGTTCAACTCCAATGTTAAGTCATCCTTATTATATGGCTGTGAAACATGGAGAACAATAAAAATTACAATCATGAAGATACAGACTTTCATTAATGGATGCTTACGCAGAATAAAAGGATGGAAATGGCAGGACAAAATCACTAACATAGAATTATGGAAATGTACCAGTAAAATACCAGTGGATACAGAGATACAGCGAAGACGATGGCGCTGGATAGGACACACACTACGGATGCCAACTGAGAGTATTACACAATATACCCTTTTTTGGAATCACCAAGGAAAAAGACAAAGAGGAAGACCAAAATATTCTTGGAGATTGGAGAAGATAGATGAAAGCAGAGATGAAGATGATGGGGAAGACACGGAGTGATCTTAAAAGAATGGCAAGAAATAGAACGGCTTGGAAAGCGTTTGTTGAAGACCTATGCTCCACAGGGAGTTGAAAGGTAAAAGAAGAAGAGGATGAAGAAATATTATATTCTCACTTCTACATGAAGTACTGATGACCCTATGCAGTTGCTATGGGTGTTTACTCATGGTTTTAAACAATTGTAGAGTCCATTGATATATTCTTACCATCCAGATTCTTATCTTATCTTATCTTACATAATCGTATCTATTCTTACCTAATATTATCTACTCTTACAAAAATTGTATCTATTCTTACATAATCATATCTATTCTTACCTAAACGTATCTTTTCTCGTTAGTCTTATTTATTCTTGCCTAATCTTGCCTATTCTTACCTAATCTTATCTATCCATGTCTCATCATCATCGTGTGCCTTCGCAACGAAGGTTGGCTACCATGGATCGCCATTCTACTCTGTTTCTTGCTTTGATGGTGCAGGCTGTCATAGATTGACTTGACCATCTTTTGATGTTACTCGTCCATGTTAGTCTTGGTCTGCCTCTGTCTCTTTTACCTTGTATTTTTCCTTCCAATATTATTTGTAAGCATTACTAATATTCCAGTATTATTTGTAATATTACTTTTAGTAGGCTGTTGCGTCTTTTAACATGCCCCAAAAATTTCATTTGTCTTGTCTTAATTGTATTTAGTAGTTCTCTTTTTATTTTCAGTTGTTTTAAAACTTTATTGTTTGTTATCTTTTGTTTCCATCCAATTCTACCTATCTTCTATAAATCCACATTTCAAAGGCTTCATTTTCTGTTCTGTTTTCTCGTCTAATGTCCATGTTTCTGCACCATACAGGAATATTGAGAAGATGTAACATTTTGCCATTCTTAGTTTCAGCCCTGCTAATATTTGTTTTGTTGTTAGTATATTTTTCATGGCATTAAAATTACTTTTTGCCATACCTATTCTTTTGTTTATTTCAGTTTTGCATTTTCCATCATTGGTTATAGTATGTCCTAGGTAGTTGTAACTCTGGACTGTCTCTAGATGTATTCCCTCAACTGTGATATTTAATTGTAGGTCTTGAGAATTTTCTTTGTTTATGATCATAGTTTTAGTCTTTTTGATATTCACATCTAGTCCATATTTTTTGCTTGTCATGTTTATCACATTAAGTAATTGTTGTAGATATTTAGGATTTTCTGCTAGTAGTACAGTATCATCAGCACATATCAGGTTATTGATTATCTTCCCATTAATGTTTAGGCCTGGTATCTCTGAGATGTTTTTATCCATGTCTAATCTTACCTAATATTATCTATTCCTATATAATCTGGCATCATCGTATCTATTCTGACCTATCGTATCTATTCTGACTTAATCTTATCTATTGTTATCTAATGTTTTCCATTGTTGCCTATTGTTATCCAATCGTATTTATTCTTACCCAATCTTACATATGCACTACTTTACTCTTTTGATTTGATACATTCATATGCTGCACTTATTTTCCATCAATTAATTCATTCATTTAATGTCATTATTAATAGGCCTTTTTGTGTTTTTGCTGCCACTGCTGCTATCATCTCATACATATGATCTAGTCTATCTGATTTCGTTGTTCTGCATTTTTTGTCAAATATGTTCTACTAGGGTCGTTGTTAGGTCAATGCTCTACACGTGAGTTAAAGTTGTGCCCCTGTTAGAGTAGCACGAACTGTGGACCCCCCACACTCACTATATAAACATCACCCTCGTTAGACCCACACCCATATCACCCTCGTCAAAGTCACATCCACATCACTCTCGTCAGACCCACACCCACTATTACAAACATCATCCTCGTTAGACCCACACCCACTATTACAAACATCACCTTCGTTAGACCCACACCAACTATTACAAACACCACCCTCATCAGAGCCACACCCACTATTACAAACATCACCCTCGTTAAACCTACACCCACTATTACAAACATGACCCTCTTTAGACTAACACCCATTATTACAAACATCACCCTCATTAGACCCACACCCACTATTACAAACATCACCCTCATTAGACCCACACCCACTATTACAAACATCACCCTCATCAGAGCCACACCCACTAATACTAACATCGCCCTCGTTAGACCCACACCCACTATTACAAACATCACCCTCGTTAGAACCCCACCCACTATTACAAACATCACCCTCATCAGAGCCACACCCACTATTACAAACATCACCCTCGTTAGACTCACAAAGGCTTTCAATAATGTTTCTAACATGGACATTTGTCCAAAATAGACGGTTTAATAAGGTACTAGTCTAACACTAGTCAATTGGGAATGTTTCAACAAATAAAACAGGGTGTTAGACAAGGTTGTGTGCTGTCACCAGACTAGCTTAATATTTATCTATCTATCTATTGACCTTTCGAGCCGTAACCGGCCATAGGGCGTAGACCAAGATACACCTTCTCCTATATGAATTTTTGTTCTAGCAGTTTTCTTTTAAAGATATTTTATCAAATCTCGCCATCTGTCTCTGTTCTGTGCAAGCAGTTCTATCTCATTGAGGGAGCCGATTCCTGCTGCTCTGCCTCTCTCATCAATGTTCTTCTCAGTGTCTCCCTGGGTCTTCCTCTTTTTCTTTTACCTGTTGTTTCCCATATGAGGGCTTGCTTTGCTATTCGATTATTATCTCTTCTCATCACATGTCCAACGTATGACCATCGTCTTTTCTTTATTACTGAAGATATTAGTGGTTGATTTGGCGATTTCTCTAATTTCCTCGTTTGTTTTGAATTCGTTCCATTCTATACCAAGTATTTTTCCTTAGACATTTATTTTCGAATGCGTTCAACTTTGTTTCTATATCTCTTGTTGTTTCCAGCTTTCACACGCATACGTAAGGTTGATAGTACATTTGATTTGAATAGCCTAAGTTTTGTGTTTGTGCTAATGAGTTTTGATTTCCACAACTTTTCAAGGCTTCTGAAGACATTGCTGCTTTAGCCAGTCTGATTCTAATTTCTTTGCTCGTATCCCCTTCTCGATCAATGTGACTTCCAAGATAGATGAAGTGATCGATCTCTTCTACTGGTTTGTTTTCCATGTATATTTTGTCACTTGTTGGAATTAAACTTTTCATCACTTTAGTCTTTTCATGATTGACCTCAGCCCAATTTTGCTGGCTATTGATGATAGTTCATTTGTGTTTTCCTGCATCGTTTTTATCTGATTGCTGATGAGAACTATGTCATCAGCAAAGTCCAGGTCCTCCAAATGGTCTCCTTGTATCCATTCGATGCCTTTATTACCAGTGCAGCATTTCTTCATTATGAGTCCATAACAATTCCAAATAACAAGGGCGATAAAATACATCCTTGTTTAATCCCAGTTTCTATTGGGAAACATTCGCTCAGTCCTTCCTCTGTTCGAACTGCACATGTGTAACCATCATACATGTCTTTGATAATATTTTATGATTTTTGATGGTAAGCCATATTGCTTCAGAATTTTCCACAAAGAATCTCTATGAATACTATCAAATGCTTAATATTTATAGTGAGATTATTTTAAGATCCATAAGGGGCATGCCTAGAATAACAATTGGAGATCATAATATAAATAATATAAGGTATGCTGATGATACCGTCTTTAATCGCTAAGAGTGAAAATGAGTTACAAGAAATGTTGGACATTATAGTGAAAGGAAGCAAAAATAAAGGACTCAACCTTAATAGCAAAAAGACAGAGGTAATGGTAACAACAAGAAAAAGACATCACCTCAGTGCAAAATAAAGACAAGTGGAACAATATTAAAACAGGTAAATGAATTTAAATATTTGGGAACTTTGTAACCTCAGACGGAAGATGTACAAAAGAGGTGAGATGCAGAATGGCTCAGGCAAAAGCAGCTTTCCAAAAAATAAGAAAGCTACTATGCAATCCATTTTGACAATAGAAACAAGAAACAGAGTTCTTAAATGTTTACGTAGAGCCAGTCTTAACATATGGATGCGAATCATGGACAATAGGACAACAGACAGAAAATCACTATAGTCTGTAGAAATGTGGTTTTACAGAAGAATGTTGAGAGTACCATGGACAGCTAAGAAGAGTAATGAAGAGTTCTGAGAGAGATCAAAGCAAAAAGATAGCTAATTTCCAATATTAGGAAGAAACATCATCATTTTTTGGGCATATAATGAGAAGAGAACAACTTGAATATATTGTAACAACTGGAAAAATTGAGGGACGAAGAGATAGAGGGAAGCAAAGAGAAAAAAATAACAGACAGCATACGAGAATAGCTTGGCAGAAGGTCAACAACCGAAATGATTGGTTTAATAAGGTTACCATAGTCTAACACGGGCATTAGTCTAATACAGACATTGGTTTAACAAGGTTACCATAGTCTAACACGGGCATTGGTCTAACATAGACATTGGTTTAATAAGGTTACCATAGTCTAACACGGCATTGGTCTAACATAGACATTGGTTTAATAAGGTTACCATAGTCTAACACGGGCATTAGTCTAATACAGACATTGGTTTAATAAGGTTACCATAGTCTAACACGGGCATTAGTCTAATACAGACATTGGTTTAATAAGGTTACCATAGTCTACCACGGGCATTAGTCTAATACAGACATGGTTTAATAAGGTTACCATAGTCTAACACGGGCATTAGTCTAATACAGACATGGGTTTAATAAGGTTACCATAGTCTAACACGGGCATTGGTCTAACATAGACATTGGTTTAATAAGGTTACCATAGTCTAACACGGCATTGGTCTAACATAGACATTGTTTAATAAGGTTACCATAGTCTAACACGGGCATTAGTCTAATACAGACATGGTTTAATAAGGTTACCATAGTCTAACACGGGCATTAGTCTAATACAGACATGGTTTAATAAG
Source organism: Megaustenia siamemsis (assembly GCA_032433765.1). NCBI lineage: Eukaryota > Metazoa > Mollusca > Gastropoda > Stylommatophora > Ariophantidae > Megaustenia > Megaustenia siamemsis. Next base: position 81,445,157 of record JAVIAB010000001.1, on the reverse strand, counting down.
GAGACCATAGTCTAACACGGGCATTGGTCTAACATAGACAATTGGTTTAATAAGGTTACCATAGTCTAACACGGGCATTGGTCTAACATAGACATTGGTTTAATAAGGTTACCATAGTCCTAACACGGGCATTAGTCTAATACAGACATTGGTTTAATAAGGTTACCATAGTCTACACGGGCATTAGTCTAATACAGACATTGGTTTAATAAGGTTACCATAGTCTAACACGGGCATTAGTCTAATACAGAACATTGGTTTAATAAGGTTACCATAGTCTAACACGGGCATTGGTCTAACATAGACATTGGTTTAATAAGGTTACCATAGTCTAACACGGGCATTAGTCTAATACAGACATTGGTTTAATAAGGTTACCATAGTCTAACCGACTAAGGAGTTGATCGATGGCTTGACAAGCTGTCATTGTAAAAAGTATTGTTATGGAAACAGAACCATAGATTTTAGAAGCAGTGAACTCTGAAATATGTGCCATTTTGGCACGCAAGGTTTCTGTTTTTGAGATTGTGGTTCTGCCCTATGTGCCGTCTTCGGCTCGAAAGGACAATAGATAGATAGATAGTCTAACACGGGCATTGGTCTAATATAGACATTGTTAATAAGGTTACCATAGTCTAACACGGGCATTGGTTAATAAGGTTACCATAGTCTAACATAGACATTGGTTTAATAAGATTACTAGTCTGACAAGGGCACATTTCTTTATCTAGAACAATACACATTTTAAAACAGTAGCTTTAATAGACCATGTTACCCCAAAAATCATGTGCCGAAGGTCTTAAATTGATGGTCACTATATAATATTAGATCCGCATCAACATTAGACCAGTGCCCGTGTTAGACCAGTAACCTTATTAGTTCAATGCCCGTTTAGACTAGTGCCCATGGCTATGTTGGACAATGCCCATGTTAGAAACATTATTGAAAGCCCTTCTTAAACCAGTAACGTTATAAAACCAATGTCTATATTAGACCAGTGCCCTTGTTAAACCAGTAACCTTATAAAACCAATGTCTATATTAGACCAGTGCCCTTGTTAAAACCAGTAACGTTATAAAACCAATGTCTATATTAGACCAGTGCCCTGTTAAAACCAGTAACCTTATAAACCAATGTCTATATTAGACCAGTGCCCTTGTTAAACCAGTAACCTTATAAAACCAATGTCTATATTAGACCAGTGCCCTTGTTAAAACCAGTAACCTTATAAAACCAATGTCTATATTAGACCAGTGCCCTTGTTAAAACCAGTAACCTTATAAAACCAATGTCTATATTAGACCAGTGCCCTTGTTAAACCAGTAACCTTATAAAACCAATGTCTATATTAGACCAGTGCCCTTGTTAAAACCAGTAACCTTATAAAACCAATGTCTATATTAGACCAGTGCCCTTGTTTAAAACCAGTAACCTTATAAACCAATGTCTATATTAGACCAGTGCCCTTGTTAAAACCAGTAAACTTATAAAACCATGTCTATATTAGACCAGTGCCCTTGTTAAAACCAGTAACCTTATAAACCAATGTCTATATTAGACCAGTGCCCTTGTTAAAACCATAACGTTATAAAACCAATGTCTATATTAGACCAGTGCCCTTGTTAAAACCAGTAACCTTATAAAACCAATGTCTATATTAGACCAGTGCCCTTGTTAAAACCAGTAACCTTATAAAACCAATCTCTATATTAGACCAGTGCCCGTGTTAGACCAGTAACCTTATAAACCAATGTCTATATTAGACCAGTGCCCGTGTTAGACCAGTAAACCTTATAAAACCAATGTCTATATTAGACCAGTGCCCTTGTAAAACCAGTAACCTTATAAAACCAATGTCTATATTAGACCAGTGCCCGTGTTAACCGTAACCTTATAAAACCAATGTCTATATTGACCAGTGCCCGTGTTAGACCAGTAACCTTATAAAACCAATGTCTATATTAGACCAGTGCCGTGTTAGACCGTAACCTTATAAAACCAATGTCTATATTAGACCAGTGCCCGTGTTAGACCAGTAACCTTATAAAACCAATGTCTATATTAGACCAGTGCCCTTGTTAAAACCAGTAAACTTATACAAGCAATGTCTATATTAGACCAGTGCCCTTGTTAAAACCAGTAACCTTATAAAACCAATGTCTTATTAGACCAGTGCCCTTGTTAAAACCAGTAACGTTATAAAACCAATGTCTATATTAGACCAGTGCCCTTGTTAAAACCAGTAACCTTATAAAACCAATGTCTATATTAGACAGTGTCCTTGTTAAACCAGTAACCTTATAAAACCAATTTCTATATTAGACCAGTGCCCTTGTTAAACCAGTAACCTTATAAAACCAATGTCTATATTAGACCAGTGCCCTTGTTAAAACCAGTAACCTTATAAAACCAATGTCTATATTAGACCAGTGTCCTTGTTAAACCAGTAACCTATAAAACCAATGTCTATATTAGACCAGTGCCCGTGTTAGACCAGTAACCTTATAAAACCAATGTCTTAATTAGACCAGTGCCCGTGTTAGACCAGTAACCTTATAAAAGCAATGTCTATATTAGACCAGTGCCTTGTTAAACCAGTAACCTTATAAAACCATGTCTATATTAGACCAGTGCCCGTGTTAAACCAGTAACCTTATAAAACCAATGTCTATATTAGACCAGTGCCCTTGTTAAAACCAATAACCTTATAAAACCAATGTCTATATTAGACCAGTGCCCTTGTTAAAACCAGCAACCTTATAAAACCAATGTCTATATTAGACCAGTGCCCTTGTTAAAACCAGTAACCTTATAAAAACCAATGTCTATATTAGACCATGCCCTTGTTAAAACCAGTAACCTATAAAACCAATGTCTATATTAGACCAGTGCCCTTGTTAAAACCAGTAACCTTAATAAAACAATGTCTATATTAGACCAGTGCCCTTGTTAAAACCAGTAACCTTATAAAACCATGTCTATATTAGACCAGTGCCCTTGTTAAAACCAGTAACCTTATAAACCAATGTCTATATGAGACTAATGCCCGTGTTAGACCAGTACCTTATAAAACCAATGTCTATATTAGACCAGTGCCCTTGTTAAAACCAGTAACCTTATAAAACCAATGTCTATATTAGACCAGTGCCCTTGTTAAAACCAGTAACCTTATAAAACCAATGTCTATATTAGACCAGTGCCCTTGTTTAAACCAGTAACCTTATAACCAATGTCTATATTAGACCAGTGCCCTTGTTAAAACCAGTAACCTTATAAAACCAATGTCTATATTAGACCAGTGCCCTTGTTAAAACCAGTAACCTTATAAACCAATGTCTATATTAGACCAGTACCCTTTAAACCAGTAACCTTATAAAACCATGTCTATATTAGACCAGTGCCCGTGTTAGACCAGTAACCTTATAAAACCAATGTCTATATTAGACCAGTGCCCGTGTTAGACCAGTAACCTTATAAAAACCAATGTCTTAATTAGACCAGTGCCCGTGTTAGACCAGTAACCTTATAAAAGCAATGTCTATATTAGACCAGTGCCCTTGTTAAACCAGTAACCTTATAAAACCAATGTCTATATTAGACCAGTGCCCGTGTTAAACCAGTAACCTTATAAAACCAATGTCTATATTAGACCAGTGCCCTTGTTAAAACCAGTAACCTTATAAAACCAATGTCTATATTAGACCAGTGCCCTTGTTAAATCCAGTAACCTTATAAAACCAATGTCTATATTAGACCAGTGCCCTTGTTAAAACCAGTAACCTTATAAAACCAATGTCTATATTAGACCAGTGCCCTTGTTAAAACCAGTAACCTTATAAAACCAATGTCTATATTAGACCAGTGCCCTTGTTAAATCCAGTAACCTTATAAAACCAATGTCTATATTAGACCGTGCCCTTGTTAAACCAGTAACCTTATAAAACCAATGTCTATATTAGACCAGTGCCCTTGTTAAAACCAGTAACCTTATAAAACCAATGTCTATATTAGACCAGTGCCCGTGTTAGACCAGTAACCTTATAAAACCAATGTCTATATTAGACCAGTGCCCTTGTTAAAACCAGTAACCTTATAAAACCAATGTTTATATTAGACCATTGCCCGTGTTAGACAGTAACCTTATAAAACCAATGTCTATATTAGACCAGTGCCCGTGTTAGACCAGTAACCTTTAAAACCAATGTCTATATTAGACCAGTGCCCTTGTTAAAACCAGTAACCTTATACAAGCAATGTCTATATTAGACCAGTGCCCTTGTTAAAACCAGTAACCTTATAAAACCAATGTCTATATTAGACCAGTGCCCTTGTTAAAACCAGTAACGTTATAAAAACCAATTTTTATATTAGACCAGTGCCCTTGTTAAAACCAGTAACCTTATAAAACCAATGTCTATATTAGACCAGTGTCCTTGTTTAAACCAGTAACCTTATAAAACCAATTTCTATATTAGACCAGTGCCCTTGTTAAAACCAGTAACCTTATAAAACCAATGTCTATATTAGACCAGTGTCCTTGTTAAACCAGTAACCTTATAAAACAATGTCTATATTAGACCAGTGTCCTTGTTAAACCAGTAACCTTATAAAACCAATGTCTATATTAGACCATGCCCGTGTTAGACCAGTAACCTTATAAAACCAATGTCTTATTAGACCAGTGCCCGTGTTAGACCAGTAACCTTATAAAAGCAATGTCTATATTAGAACCAGTGCCCTTGTTAAAACCAGTAACCTTATAAAACCAATGTCTATATTAGACCAGTGCCCGTGTTAAACCAGTAACCTTATAAAACCAATGTCTATATTAGACCAGTGCCCTTGTTAAAACCAATACCTTATAAAACCAATGTCTATATTAGACCAGTGCCCTTGTTAAACCAGCAACCTTATAAAACCAATGTCTATATTAGACCAGTGCCCTTGTTAAAACCAGTAACCTTATAAAACCAATGTCTATATTAGACCAGTGCCCTTGTTAAACCAGTAACCTTATAAAACCAATGTCTATATTAGACCAGTGCCCTTGTTAAAACCATAACCTTATAAAACCAATGTCTATATTAGACCAGTGCCCTTGTTTAAAACCAGTAACCTTATAAAACCAATGTCTATATTAGACCAGTGCCCTTGTTAAACCAGTAACCTTATAAAACCAATGTCTATATTAGACTAATGCCCGTGTTAGACCAGTAACCTTATAAAAACCAATGTCTATATTAGACCAGTGCCCTTGTTAAAACCAGTAACCTTATAAAACCAATGTCTATATTAGACCAGTGCCCTTGTTAAAACCAGTAACCTTATAAAACCAATGTCTATATTAGACCAGTGCCCTTGTTAAAACCAGTAACTTATAAACCAATGTCTATATAGACCAGTGCCCTTGTTTAAAACAGTAACCTTATAAAACCAATGTCTATATTAGACCAGTACCCTTGTTAAACCAGTAACCTTATAAAACCAATGTCTATATTAGACCAGTGCCCGTGTTAGACCAGTAACCTTATAAAACCAATGTCTATATTAGACCAGTGCCCGTGTTAGACCAGTACCCTTATAAACCAATGTCTTAATTAGACCAGTGCCCGTGTTAGACCAGTAACCTTATAAAAGCAATGTCTATATTAGACCAGTGCCCTTGTTAAACCAGTAACCTTATAAAACCAATGTCTATATTAGACCAGTGCCCGTGTTAAACCAGTAACCTTATAAAACCAATGTCTATATTAGACCAGTGCCCTTGTTAAAACCAGTAACCTTATAAAACCAATGTCTATATTAGACCAGTGCCCTTGTTAAATCCAGTAACCTTATAAAACCAATGTCTATATTAGACCAGTGCCCTTGTTAAAACCAGTAACCTTATAAAACAATGTCTATATTAGACCAGTGCCCTTGTTAAAAACCAGTAACCTTATAAAACCAATGTCTATATTAGACCAGTGCCCGTGTAGACCAGTAACCTTATAAAACCAATGTCTATATTAGACCAGTGCCCTTGTTAAAACCAGTAACCTTATAAAACCAATGTCTATATTAGACCAGTGCCCGTGTTAGACCAGTAACCTTATAAAACCAATGTCTATATTAGACCAGTGCCCTTGTTAAAACCAGTAACCTTATAAAACCAATGTCTATATTAGACCAGTGCCCTTGTTAAAACCAGTAACCTTATAAAACCAATGTCTATATTAGACAGTCTTCGTCAAAACAGACTGGCTAACAGAAGCTAGGATCGCCGTGTTCCATGTAATGGTGGCTGTTACTGATATAGAAGACCCACTATTGCAGTACCTCTGTGCTGGACTAGTCGTTTCCTAACATAGCCTGGGATAGACGAACTCCGACTTCTCCAGTAAGAGCCGGGAATGTCAAGAAAGCCATTACGACCCGCAACATCAGTGAGTCAAAGGGCAACCTGCCAGCATCAATTCCTAGCATTACAACTATGTTAGACCAATGCCCGTGTTAGACCAGTAACTTTATTAGTCCAATGCCCGTTTTAGACTAGTACCATATTAAACCAATGTCTATGTTAGACTAATGCGCGTGTTAGTACCAGAGTTAGATTACTAGCCTAACAGTTCAGTGCCCTGAATTATTTTATTCGTGCAGTGGTTCCCAACCTGTGGACCACAACTCTATCCTATTGAGACCAAAAGTGTTCTCATGGGAGAGAACAGGGTCTTTTTGATTGCAATAAATATTTATAAATGACAGAAAGTGAATTCAGATCAACAGCAGCTAAAATTAAGATAACAAAATACAAACCAGCAGTTTTTTCTACCTTTTAAGCTTGTTTTTTATATTTTTATTTACTGGAAAAGAGGAAAAAGGGGGGGGGGGAGAAATTACATCATAAAATTATAGGTGGCTCGGGTAAGTAGGTTGATTTAGAAAGAGGATAAGGTGGAAGCCCCAATACAGGTTGTATCTTGGGTTCTTTTATTCCTTAAGCTGTAAGAGTTAGTTTTCTTTTCGTTAATCTTCTTTTGCAATATGGACTTTGGCGTCTTGGCAGACAGTTGGTAGGACACAATCAGCATTAACAGACGTTTGGTAAAATTTTAGTATCTTATGTTGGATGTTGTTTGACTAAACAGCTTCTCTCGTGGCTGAATCTGCCAATATTGGATAGATAGATTCATCTACAGAATCAACAAAATGTATTCGTGGTGCCTGGCCTCGTCTTTTTTCTCTTTCACCTTTTGACTTCTTCTTAATCTGATTTAAACGCTGCCTCGAAGGTCGCTGCGCTATTTTTGGTTTGGTTTTGCTCTCCACCTGCAGCCATATTTTCCAAGTTTCTTTCGCTGACAGAATTCACTCAAGGAAGCCCTGCGAACATCCCTATATCTCAGCACTGGTCTGCCCTTTTGGTCTTTTTCCGTCTCTAACTACTTGCTCTGACGGATTGTTATTTTATTTTGAAAAGCTTACAACGTCAAACGCTGATTAACTCTCTAACAATAACACACATCATCGCGGTCTACCTATTACTTGCTTGCTTGCGTTCGCCTGATGACTAAAGTATTCTAGAGTATTCGTAGACTATAGAATTCCTCTTCATCATCCGCCCTTAAAAGGACGTGAAGTGGGTGTGTCTGCGTTGTGCTGTGCAGTATAACTGTGATATTTGCGGCTTTCGACCCAACCCATCCGAATTCAGCACATTTTTGAGTACTGCGTTGTCTTCCCTCGTCGATCCCTACTCGCTTGGCCAGACTAGACTGGTTAGTCTGTTACTAGAGGCACCGCGGAGAGGTGGAGCAAGGTCTGGATGGTTCTGGTTCACCTATACTAACGCAAGCCATCAGCTGTGGGTCGCTGACAACTTCCAGCTCTGGTGCTGTGAGGCGCACCTTTGCCTCCGGTCTACCTATTAGTTTAACATTAGATGCTAAAGTAAACACAAAAATATTCGAAATGAAGTAAAAATGTAATATTTAGGTGTCTCCATTTTTGTGATGACTATAGTCATGCAAATGGTCGAGTAAAGAATAGCTACCATATAATCTTAGAAGAGGTGAGGATCATGCAAACGTTTTACTTCCACCTGCTTCTATATATCTCAGCGAAAGTGGATGCTCAACAATTATACTTCTTCTTTCCTAACATCAAAATAACGCAAGACGGGAGTTAAAATGTCGAGGATGACACGAGGTTGACTTTTAGAGCATGCGCGCGCGCGCACACACACACACACAAAGGTTCACCCAGGTGCAAATGTTGAAACTGGTTTCTCAGGTAAATTACAACCATTGCATAAATAAATAAAACATGTAGTATAGTGTATTGTAATGTAGTATGGTATAGTGTAGTACACTGTAGTGTAGTAAAGTATAGTATAGTTAAGTGTAGTATAGTGTAGTACACTGTAGTGTAGTATAGTATAGTGAAGTGTAGTATAGTGTAGTACACTGTAGTGTAGTATAGTATAGTGAAGTGTAGTATAGTGTAATGTAATGTAGTATAGTGTAGTGTAATATAGTGAAGTGTAGTGTAGTGTAGTGTAATGAAGTGTAGTGTAGTGTATTGAAGTGTAGTGTAGTGTAGTGTAGTGTAGTGTAGTGTAGTGTAGTGTGGTGTGGTGTAGTGTATTCTGAAACAGTTTAGAAGTTTTTTCTATGCTCTTTTTTATTAAATTGTTGTCTAGTGCATATATTATGAATTATAATTTTTAAAAACTATCTTATCTTGACGGCATTTCCCCATTACCTGGGTCAGCCGCGGGGTAGGAAGGCTGTAGGTTTGGAGATTAAAGGCCGCGTGTCGTCCAGTGCAGTCGCCGCGAGAGTTTTGGATCTGAGTTTGTTTTCTTTTTGCACCCACATAATTTACAATAATGATGAATAATTCATTAATTTTGTCAAATGGGATGTTGGGAGGGTGAAGGGAGAGGCCAGGTTAAACCAATTTTTTTATATTTTTTTTAAAGGGAGGGGTTAAAACTGGTACAGACTTTAAAGAGGCTGATAACAACACTCACTCACAGTTATACACTAACACAAGACACACTTGGCACGTTCAGTTCACTTTCCTGCGGCGGTTTCGACCATGACAGCAACAAAACATTGGACAGTATTCTCCCTTGTGGTGATAACCAGCATAACTGCACCCCTCACATCTAAACTAAAAGTGATGTAATAACCAGAAAGAACCAGGTAGGCTTTGTCCACACTCGACAGATATAGTATAATAGTACACTAGTTGTAGTATCCGTGGACACCAATGCACTGATTCGTATTTTTATCATGAAAACAGATGAATTAATGTAGTATTAGAAACACTTGGAAATATAACGGGCAAGAGAAGTCAAAAGAGTACAAGACCGCAAATTATATATTCACTCGATGGTGAAAAGCAAATGAGGAAGGAAAAAAAAGATTATTCATTCTTTTGTCTTAACATTACTGTCACAACTTGCTGGTGTGGTTGGTCACAGTAGGAGTCTAGAAGGTGACAAGATAAAGTCTTGTCTTGGCTGTCTTCTACTGATCGATTATTTAAATTTTAAAAAATCTATTCTATTCATATTAGCATAGATAAGAGATAGAACTGTACAGCTTTTAACCTACCAATATAATCTATTATTATATGAGATGGTCTCACGCTCAATGTAGTGTCTGTTGTGTGCACAGAATACATATTATTAAATCTTCAATCATGTATTATTAGGATTGAGACATTACAGTGTTTGCCCGTGGTCAGGTGTTGATTTAGACCTGGTGGAGCCCCAACCCTAAACTAAATAAATTAAATACTAAATTAAACATTGAGGGCTCCCCCCCCACACACACACACACACACCCCACCCCTTTTTTTCCTACGTGAGTGCCAATTCTGTGGAAAAATTGAAAACTATAGTCCTTTTGAATTGTGTAGGTCTACTAAGCTGTAGCTTATTTAGTATAGTTTAGTTTGTGCCTAAATAAAGCCTTCTCTGTGGTAGCCGCCCTTTCTAGTCTTTGTATAGAAAATGATGGCTTACAATTAAATTATTTAAATTAGATAATCATTTGTTAGAAATATTAACATACAAAAGTCTCAATATTAAAATAATATTTTTTAAAAAATACAACCAAACGTGAATATGTGATCATTACATTCAGCTAGAACGTTCGTGTTTATTTGTTGAGATAAAAAAGAAATAATATTCTACTTACTGTCAAGCACAGCCGACTTGATCTCGACCACCGCTATCTCGTCAATCCGGGTGTGTATAACTATCTTTCAAGGGCACTGCTACGTCCATAATAACACAGCGATACAGATTATCATATGCGCATATACTTCCTAACTGAATTATTCAAGCACATAACGCATATAATATACGCACGCGCGTTAGTCTTCAATCTTATCGGTGTTATCATGAGACCGTAAAATAAATCCGAAACAAGAATTGCTTTAATAATATCATCTACAAGCTGCCTGGCTTGGACCGTGTGTTTGAGATAACTTCAACCTGAACGCGACTGTGATAATTCAGATATCAACCATTTGATAACTGTTGTATCACAGAATGTTGGATCGGTCGTTCGTTTATCAACTGTGTTCACTGTTCACCCAATCCCTGCAGAATGGGTACACCACTTCTCTCTGCTGTCAAGATGACAGCTCCAGGTCTTGTCGATTAAGTCTGCCAGCGGGTAGTGAATGGCAAGCACGGATCTCGGGATCGGCGTAGGAATACATCATGAATATATTATCCGGCCGTGTCTTGGCGATGAATGAACGTGCTGCTTCTAACGTTCCCTTTTTGACCACAAGACTATTTACATTCGAATGATTCAAACAGTTCGTGACAACAACAACATACGAAGGCTATTTATTGTACATATCCTAAAACAAAAGTAATAATAGATTTTCAGAAAAGAGAGAACAGATATCTATCACGACATTGACCTATTTCTGTGGTCTCCTAGAATTGAGGGTGGAGTGGTGTTTACAAAGGGGCTGTATATCCTCTCAAGGGTCACAAAACCAAAGTCAATGTTAATGTAATGATAACAAGAGCCTAAATTGCGTAGTTGTTAGTGCTCTGGTGTGTGTATATATATATATATATATATATATATATATAGTAAAAGTAAAGACCCTCGTCACGCCACTTAGCGTATAGGGAATATGGTGTTAGTGACCATAAGTTTTACAGACCTTCGGCACATGATTTTTGGGGTAATGTGGTCGGTATTACGCCCGTGCCGCTTTACTTTCCCAAAAAAAATCTGGTACCCATTTAAGGCTGGTTGAACCCGGAAGCCGTCGGTTGGGATCGAACCCTACCTCTTGTCCTTTGTAGTCCAGTTCACTAACCACTGTGCTATCGTGGCTCCCTTTTATATACATATATATATATATATATATATATATATATATATATATATATATATAGAGAGAGAGAGAGAGCGCTGTTTGTTTTTCTCTCAAAGTGGTATTTTATTTATAATCTTATTAACTTTTGCAGCATTTATGGATAATGTCATGAGCCTGTTTTGTGCTTTTTTTTTTGCGTTCACCAGTTTTCACGTCTGGCGAAGTCCCTTGAGACTAGGATCTGAATTTTGGCGAGTTATTCCGTTTTTCCCTGGCAGCTGTTTGCACAGGGGTCCCTCGCCGCACAAGCAGATAACTCCGTATTCGGAGGTACTCATATTTTTTCTCGCCGACGAGTAATTGACGTTTCAACTGAGACCAGGGTTGGTTACTGGAACAAGAAATCACGAATAAAAATCCCAGTTTATGCAACCGGAATTCGAACTCACAACATCTCTATCTGTCTCGAGACCGGCATCTAACCAACCAGTCATATCAATTACAATATTACAATTGTTACGGGTTTGCGTTACTCAAGAATAATGTTAAGATTGTTTATGTCATTAAAAGGTTCATAATTGACTTTTTAACGACATAAAGAATGGTGCATTTGTTTATAAGTCTATACGTTGCCATCCGATCCATATTACACCATCCGAATGTCCCGTTTGTGTAATCCCAATGTCCCGTTTTTGTCATCTGAATGTCAAATTTTTGCCATTCCAATGTCCTGTTTTTGTCATTCGAATGTCCCGTTTTTGTAACCAGAATGTCCCGTTTTTGCCATCTGAATGTCCCGTTTCTGTCTCAAGGAAATATGGCCAGTCTAATCATGCTCGGTGTGTATACA
>JAVIAB010000001.1:81302967-81430467 GCA_032433765.1 Megaustenia siamemsis | reverse complement strand
AAGATAGCTTTTAGAAGGGTATTATGTCTCTTCACATGTTCAAAAATTACAATTGTCTTTTTTTCGAATTATGATAAGTTATTATTTTTTTTTTCATTTTCAGCCGATTCAAAACTTTCATATTTGCCTTCTTTTCCTTCCCTCAAATTTTCTCCACTTTTGTATATTTCGACATTTCAAAGGCTTCAAATGAATAGAATTGATAGATAATGATTATTGTAATAATAGTGGTAATAAGAATAATAAGTAATGGTGTTCATTACCAATAATAATAGCTAATAATATAGCAACAACTGTAAAAATAAGAGAATAATAACTGTAATAATAACTGTAATAATAACTGTAATAATAACTGTAATACTAACTCTAATAATAACTGTAATAATAACTGTAATAATAACTGTAATAATATCTGTAATAATAACTGTAATAATTACTGTAATAATAACTGTAATACTAACTATAATAATAACTGTAATACTAACTGTAATAATAATTGTAACAATAACTGTAATAATAACTGTAATACTAACTGTAATAATAATTGTAACAATAACTGTAATAATAACTGTAATACTAACTGTAATACTAACTGTAATAATAACTGTAATACTAACTGTAATACTAACTGTAATACTAACTGTAATACTAACTGTAATAATAACTGTAATACTAACTGTAATACTAACTGTAATAATAACTGTAATAATAACTGTAATAATAACTGTAATACTAACTGTAATAATAACTGTAATAATAACTGTAATACTAACTGTAATACTAACTGTAATACTAACTGTAATAATAACTGTAATACTAACTGTAATACTAACTGTAATACTAACTGTAATCATCATCATCATCATCAAATACCGGGCCTGCTGGCGTAGGTGATCATGTCGCTCCACAACTTTCGATCTCGGCAGCTATTTATCATTTCTGTTGTTAACCTTCTGCCTAGCCATTCTCTTAAGCTGTCTGTTATTTTTTCTCTTTGCTTCCCTCTATCTCTTCGTCCCTCAATTTTTCCAGTTGTTACAATATATTCCAGCTGTTCTCTTCTCATTACCTGGCCAAAAAATGATGATTGTTTCTTCCTAATATTGGAAATTAGTTCTCTTTTTGCTTTGGCCTCTCTCAGAACATCTTCATTACTCTTCTTAGCTGTCCATGGTACTCTCAACATTCTTCTGTAAAACCACATTTCTACATACTCCAGTGATTTTCTTGTCTGTTGTCCTATTGTCTATGACTCGCATCCATGTGTTAAGACAGGCTCTACGTAACATTTAAGAACTCTTCTTCTTGTTTATGTTGTCAAAAATGGATTGCATAGTATCTTCCTCATTTTTGGAAAGCTGCTTTTGCCTGAGCCATTCTGCATCTCACCTCTTTTGTACATCTTCCGTCTGAAGTTAACAACGTTCCCAAATATTTAAATTCATTTACCTGTTTTAATATTGTTCCACTTGTCTTTATTTTGCACTGAGGTGATGTCTTTTTCTTTGTTGTTACCATTGCCTCTGTCTTTTTGCTATCTTTTTGCTATTAAGGCTGAGCCTTTATTTTTGCTTTCCTTCACTATAATGTCTAACATTTCTTGTAACTCATTTTCATTTGTAGCGATTAAGACTGTATCATCAGCATACCTTAGATTATTTATATTATGACCTCCAATTGTTATTCCAGGCATGCTCCTTATGGATCTTAAAATAATCTCACTATAAATATTAAACAAATCTGGTGACAGAACACAACCTTGTCTAACACCCTGTTTATTTGTTGAAACACTCCCAATTGGTTTCCAGTTCTTATGGCCGCTGTTTGTTGCCAGTACATGTTCTTTATTATTCTTAGATCTTTGCTGTCTACGTTTATGCTTTCTAAAATTGTGATTATTTCTTGGTGCTTTAGTTTGTAAAAGCCTTGGTGCAATAAAAACTGTAATAATACTAGCCTCCTCAACGTCTCCTGCTCAAAGAAACATGTGTTACGTCATCGTCCAGTACAAAGGTACTTAAACGTGCTTGACTCAACTCATCAATCAGGACCTATGCAGTTGTCGGAAATATGTAAATTTACAACGAGCAGTAAAGGGACTACAACATCTAACTGATAAACAAAAGATAACAAACGATGAAGTTTTAAAACAACTGAAACTAACAAGAGAACTACTAAATACAGTTAAGACAAGACAAATGAAACTTTTGGGGCATGTTAAAAGACACAACAGCCTACTAAAAGTAATATTGGAAGGAAAAATACAAGGTAAAAGAGGCAGAGGCAGACCAAGACTAACATGGACGAGTAACATCAAAAGATGGACAAGACAATCTATGTCAGCCTGCACTATCAAAGCAAGAAACAGAGTAGAATGGCGATCCATGGTAGCCAACCTTCGTTGCGGAGAAGGCACGCGATGATGACGATGATGAACTGATAAAGAATAATTGAATTTAAACTGAAATAATAATAAATAGTAATAATAATAAATAATGCGCGTGTTCAGCTATTTTGATAACAATGCAATACTTTTAAAAAATGCGCCACCTCCTTAGTTTTGTTTATTCCCTTCATTCATTTTGTTACTGGTCCTGTATTGTTTGTCTTGCTGTTGAAGAAGAACTATTGATCACAGCTTCGATTTATTTTCTTGTTGAGCTGCTGAACATTTGAATGTTTTGCATTTAAAGCAGAGATTCAACAAACTAGTTAAAAGAAACAGTCGCAGATTGCATCATTGGCGTCCTCCCCATTCCGTGTTATCAATTATTTCGTTATAGGCCGCAACAGCGTTATTCTATTGGCTGGAAATGGGGCAGCTTATCCGGAGAGCAGGCCAGTGCACATGTAACAGTTTTGCGTTGGCGGTAATTGCGTCCCAATTTATATCGAGTTAAATAAAGCAAAATACATCTCTCGAATTGGATTTTTCCATTCTGTAAACATCTTATACGTGATTTGCTTACGATAACATTAACTGAAATGTAAAATTCGTGGAATTTAATACGTTTATCTGAAGAACTACTTTTTCTGCCCCACAACACTCGTAGCGATCCGTCTACTTAGCATATTTCGTATGAATGAGTGTCATGTGACCGAGCCGCAAAAACAGAGATCCGTGTCGATATCTAGAGCTGTAACTGTAACTAGATATCAAGATTATGGCCGTTTACCTTTTATGCACGTTTAAGTTCTTCTTTTGTTTAAGTCTGTTAGATTATTTTAGCCTAATGCTGGACATTAAGAGATACTATTTTTCCGCTTTGTACCGGAGTGGATCTGTGTTATTATCGCGGTCGCCATACTTTTACGTCACGAGCTGTGTAGTTTGTTCGCGAATGGGTTTCTACCACACCTTAACTTATTAGGTGTTTGTGTGCCCAGTTTTCTTGATCAATGGAACATTCTATGAGTGATGTGGCTGGTTTCACTTCAGACTTTCATATAAACATGTAGTAGTTACCCTAAGCTGGGAGAACCTAGGAGCTGTCTATCAAATCGAACTCGACTTCTTGTCTTTAAAGCCAAGTTCATTAACCCTTGAGTTACCACGGCGACCTATGTTACGATGAACTTACATTTGTCTGATTTACCGCTGCGAAAATAGCAAGTTTATTTCCTCGTTCTCTCTTGTACAGGCTACGTACTCAGTCTTGTACTTCACGAACGGTTTATTTATCACACACAAATGGAAACGGGGGGGGGGGAGGGTATGAGTGGGACAAAATTATGCCGAAACCCAAAGCAATATTTGAGTTATTTGCGGTTTATCATTATTGCACTCCGAACATACCCATAGGTACTCAGATCCTCTCATCGGCAATTCCCAGTGTCCAGCGACTGACGACTCCAGTTCTGTGACGGTTGATAAGTCTTTTGATACGCCCACTAAGTTTCTCGTTTCTGGCTGTGCCCATCTTAACTCCCGTCTCTTTCATCCCTAGGAGTGACGTAGACTCATGATTGTCAAGGTCATGTGAACTTTTCACATCTTGGAGGGTATTGATGAGTCCGTCGATTCTTTTTTCTGACTGCCCTCAACGACAGCACGGTTAGCCAACCTGTCCGCTCTTTCATTTCCCCGTACTCCCGCATGTCCTGGGACGTAGACAAAGGTGACCCTTTGTATTTTTTTTACGTTTTGCACTGACTGCCCATTGCCTGCGTATAGAACTCGCTTCCACTTGTCTTATCATGCTCATCGAATCACTCAGTATACAGGTGTGGGTGTAGTCTTGTGACTCTAACCAGATGAATGCCATGGTCACTGCCATCACCTCCATCCATGTACCATATACACGATATACAGTAATATTGCTGTTGATGAATTAAGTCACAGTATGTCCTTACGTCTTGACACACCTTGTAAGTGAATACAACCAAATGTTCTCTTACCTGATGGTTGCGTTCGCCCCATGACTAAAGGAGTACACCTCTACGTCATTGGCCATTAAAATGACGTTAAGTGGAGTGTATAGGTTCTGATGTGGTTTACAGTAAAACTGTAATATTTGCGCCTTCGACCTAACACATCCGCCTTCAGCATGTTATTTTTGAATACCGGGTTGTCTTCCCTTTTGGATCCTTACTCGTTTGGCTAGACTAGATAAGTAGGTCTGGTTCTAGAGGCACCGCAAGGAGGTGGAGTAGGTATGGATGGAACTAGTTCACCGATCCTCGCGCAAACCATCAGCTGTGTGTCACTGATAACTCCACCTCTGCTGTTATGAGGTGCCTTTGTCTAACTCTTCCCTGATAACATCTAAAGCTCCCTTTTGTAAACCCCCCCCACCCCCCCCCCACCCCCCCCCAAAAAAAAAAAAAAAAAAAAAAAAAAAAACTATTTTTATTTTCCTCTTGGAGGATGTGTTTGATCCTTGGTTCCGCATGAAGACCCGCCTTTCAGAGGATGCGTTCTATAAGTGTTATCTATTACCTTTTGATTCTGATAGGACTAGGCATATAACCTTGACCTAAATCTCAACTCGGAGGTTTTCCTTGTGTGTGATTATGTATACGATAATGTTTGTATTGTTAGTCTGATGGCATTGCATTCATGTTTTGAAAATCGTCCTTTTCTGAGATTACGACCATCTCAGATTGTGATTCTAGATTCTCTAATGAAGTCTGCTAACTGTTTGCTGGCTGTCTGCTAACTGTTTGCTGACTGTTTGCTGTATGATTGCTGGCTGTCTGCTAACTGTTTGCTGACTGTTTGCTGGCTGTCTGCTAACTGTTTGCTGACTGTTTGCTGGCTGTCTGCTAACTGTTTGCTGACTGTTTGCTGTATGTTTGCTGGCTGTCTGCTAACTGTTTGCTGACTGTTTGCTGGCTGTCTGCTGACTGTTTGCTGTATGTTTGCTGGCTGTCTGCTAACTGTTTGCTGTATGTTTGCTGGCTGTCTGCTAACTGTTTGCTGACTGTTTGCTGTATGTTTGCTGACTGTTTGCTGTATGTTTGCTGTATGTTTGCTGACTGTTTGCTGTATGTTTGCTGACTGTCTGCTGTATGTTTGCTGACTGTTTGCTGACTGTTTGCTGTATGTTTGCTGACTGTCTGCTGTATGTTTGCTAACTGTTTGCTGACTGTTTGCTGTATGTTTGCTGACTGTTTGCTGTATGTTTGCTGACTGTTTGCTGTATGTTTGCTGACTGTTTGCTGTATGTTTGCTGACTGTTTGCTGTATGTTTGCTGACTGTTTGCTGTATGTTTGCTGACTGTTTGCTGTATGTTTGCTTACTGTTTGCTGTATGTTTGCTGGCTGTCTGCTGTATGTTTGCTGACTGTTTGCTGACTGTTTGCTGGCTGTCTGCTGTATGTTTGCTGACTGTTTGCTGACTGTTTGCTGACTGTTTGCTGTATGTTTGCTAACTGTTTGCTGACTGTTTGCTGTATGTTTGCTGACTGTTTGCTGTATGTTTGCTGTATGCTTGCTAACTGTTTGCTGACTGTTTGCTGTATGCTTGCTAACTGTTTGCTGACTGTTTGCTGACTGTTTACTGACTGTTTGCTGCATGCTTGCTGACTGTTTGCTGACTGTTTGCTGACTGTTTGCTGACTGCTTGCTGACTGTTTGCTGACTGTTTGCTGACTGTTTGCTGGCTGTTTGCTGACTGTTTGCTGTATGCTTGCTGACTGTTTGCTGGCTGTTTGCTGTATGCTTGCTGACTGTTTGCTGACTGTTTGCTGTATGTTTGCTGAATGTTTGCTGGCTGTCTGCTAACTGTTTGCTGACTGTTTGCTGGCTGTTTGCTGTATGTTTGCTAACTGTTTGCTGGCTGTCTGCTGACTGTTTGCTGACTGTTTGCTGTATGTTTGTGACTGTTTGCTGTATGTTTGCTGACTGTTTGCTGTATGTTTGCTGACTGTTTGCTGTATGTTTGCTGACTGTTTGCTGTATGTTTGCTGACTGTTTGCTGTATGTTTGCTGACTGTTTGCTGTATGTTTGCTTACTGTTTGCTGTATGTTTGCTGGCTGTCTGGTGTATGTTTGCTGACTGTTTTTGACTGTTTGCTGACTGTCTGCTGTATGTTTGCTGACTGTTTGCTGACTGTTTGCTGTATGTTTGCTAACTGTTTGCTGACTGTTTGCTGTATGTTTGCTGACTGTTTGCTGTATGTTTGCTGACTGTTTGCTGTATGTTTGCTGTATGCTTGCTAACTGTTTGCTGACTGTTTGCTGTATGCTTGCTAACTGTTTGCTGACTGTTTGCTGACTGTTTACTGACTGTTTGCTGCATGCTTGCTGACTGTTTGCTGACTGTTTGCTGACTCTTTGCTGACTGCTTGCTGACTGTTTGCTGACTGTTTGCTGACTGTTTGCTGGCTGTTTGCTGACTGTTTGCTGTATGCTTGCTGACTGTTTGCTGGCTGTTTGCTGTATGCTTGCTGACTGTTTGCTGACTGTTTGCTGTATGTTTGCTGAATGTTTGCTGGCTGTCTGCTGTTTGCTGACTGTTTGCTGGCTGTTTGCTGTATGTTTGCTGAATGTTTGCTGGCTGTCTGCTGACTGTTTGCTGACTGTTTGCTGTATGTTTGTGACTGTTTGCTGACTGTTTGCTGGCTATCTGCTAACTGTTTGTTGACTGTTTGCTGTATGTTTGCTGACTGTTTGCTGACTGTTTGCTGCATGTTTGCTGACTGTTTGCTGGCTGTCTGCTAATTGTTTGCTGTATGTTTGCTGACTGTTTGCTGGCTGTCTGCTAATTGTTTGCTGCATGTTTGCTGACTGTTTGCTGGCTGTCTGCTAACTGTTTGCTGACTGTTTGCTGGCTGTCTGCTAACTGTTTGCTGACTGTTTGCTAATTGTTTGCTGTATGTTTGCTGACTGTTTGCTGACTATCTGCTCTCTGTTCCATTTTATTTCAAAATCAGTCATTTTTCAGATTGACTAACAATGGCTCCTCTTACTCATTCGACACTGAAAATGCTTTGAGTAGTTTCGCTGTGTCGTGGTTTAAAACAAACTGCAATAATTTCACCTGTCGGCCAAAACCATCCGACCTCAATATGTTATTTTTGGGTACCGAGTTGCCTTCCTTCTTCGATCTCTTCTCGCTTGGTCATATTGGTTCCAGAGCTACAAAAGCAGGGAGAGACGTATACGTCAAGGTAACTGACGACGAAGGGACGTAAATGTCAAGCTAACTGCCGACGAAGGGACGTAAATGTCAAGCTAACTGACGACGAAGGGACGTAAATGTCAAGCTAACTGACGACGAAGAGACGTAAATGTCAAGCTAACTGTCGACGAAGGGACGTAAATGTCAAGCTAACTGACGACGAAGGGACGTAAATGTCAAGCTAACTGACGACGAAGAGACGTAAATGTCAAGCTAACTGTCGACGAAGGGACGTAAATGTCAAGCTAACTGACGACGAAGGGACGTAAATGTCAAGCTAACTGTCGACGAAGGGACGTAAATGTCAAGCTAACTGTCGACGAAGGGACGTAAATGTCAAGCTAACTGCCGACGAAGGGACGTAAATGTCAAGCTAACTGACGACGAAGGGACGTAAATGTCAAGCTAACTGCCGACGAAGGGACGTAAATGTCAAGCTAACTGACGACGAAGAAACGTAAATGTCAAGCTAACTGACGACGAAGAGACGTAAATGTCAAGCTAACTGACGACGAAGGGACGTAAATGTCAAGCTAACTGTCGACGAAGGGACGTAAATGTCAAGCTAACTGTCGACGAAGGGACGTAAATGTCAAGCTAACTGTCGACGAAGGGACGTAAATGTCAAGCTAACTGACGACGAAGAGACGTAAATGTCAAGCTAACTGACGACGAAGAGACGTAAATGTCAAGCTAACTGACGACGAAGAGACGTAAATGTCAAGCTAACTGACGACGAAGGGACGTAAATGTCAAGCTAACTGACGACGAAGAGACGTAAATGTCAAGCTAACTGACGACGAAGAGACGTAAATGTCAAACAAACACATCACAATCGGAAAAATGAGGATGAAAGCTGAAACCCACAGCTAATGGCTTGCGCCAGGATCGGTGAACCAGAACCACCGAGACTCTGCTCCACCTCTCCGCGGTGCCTCTAGTAACAGATTAACCTGTCTAGTCAGGCCAAAAAGATGAGATCGAAGATGGAAGACAATCTGGTATTTAAAAATGTAATCTTGAAGTCGGATGTATTGGGCCGAAATGTGTAACTATCACAGTTATACTGTATTCTACAACACAACACAGACACGCCCACTTAACATCCGTTTGAGGGCGGATGATGAAGAGGAGTATTTCTTTAGTTATTGGGCAAACGCAAGCAACTTCCAAACCTGTATTTTCATATTTATTACTTTTTGATCTGTTGCTTTCATATTTATTACTTTCAGACCTGTTACTTTCATATTTATTACTTCCAGATCTGTTATTGTCATGTTTATTACTTTCAGACCTGTCACTTTTGTATTTGTTACCTTCACATTTTAGGAGGTGAGCGTGGCCGTGCGGCTAGAACCACTGTTCCGCTGGCTGAAAAGCCGGCGTACGGTGTTTGAAGCCCGCGGTAGAAAGGATTTTTTCTATCGGGGGTGAAATAAAAATCCTGAGTCTCACACGTCGTGGCGACTGCTTGACCAAGCGGCCTTTATCCCTCGGGTTCTATCGTTGCCCCCCGACATACACCAGCAATGGTACTATGTGTCGTAAAGATAGTTTTTTTATTTTTATTTTTTACATATATTACTTTCTTACTTTCTTACTGCAATACTTGTTACTTCAAAACTTGTCACTTTTGTACTCGTTACTTTCCCACTTACATACTTGTCACTTTTGTACTCGTTACTTTCCCACTTACATACTTGTATCTTTTGTACTCGTTACTTTCCCACTTACATACTTGTCACTTTTGTACTCGTTACTTTCCCACTTACATACTTGTATCTTTTGTACTCGTTACTTTCCCACTTACATACTTGTCACCTTTGTACTCGTTACTTTCCCACTTACATACTGGTATCTTTTGTACTCGTTACTTTCCCACTTACATACTTGTCACCTTTGTACTCGTTACTTTCCCACTTACATACTTGTCACTTTTGTACTCGTTACTTTCCCACTTACATACTTGTCACTTTTGTACTCGTTACTTTCCCACTTACATACTTGTCACTTTTGTACTCGTTACTTTCCCACTTACATACTTGTCACCTTTGTACTCGTTACTTTCCCACTTACATACTTGTCACCTTTGTACTCGTTACTTTCTCACTTGCATTAATTCAAGTCTTGTTACTTCGAGACATATTACTTCCATACTTGTTACTTATATACTTGTTATTTCCTATCTCAGTCAGTTTGTACTAGGAAGTCCAGGTACAACAACTGCCCTACTGGATCTGGCACTTCTTAAGTCTTACATCCTGTTTACCTCTCCCGCTGCAGGAACAGCCGGGAGGAAATAGAAAGTCGATGATCAAAGGAGGTCACTGGGAGAAGGCATGTCTTCGAGACTCGTATGTTTTGTGGAGGCTCTGACGAGGGTCATAGAATGTGAGTCCAACAGGAAACTGGCGTTAGACACGTTCTTTTGATGATGCGGTAAGGTTAATGTACACATAGTGTGCTTGGGGCTAATGTACATGGCTAGGCGTGTTTGGAGCATGTGCGTACACTGGGAATATGTATATGAACATAGTTGAGGCATGTTTAATTTAGGAGGGTATTTGAGTTGTATGTGACTTGGCTTGTTGAGGTTATGTGTACAAAAGGTGTTCCTTTGAGTTATATGTATAGGAGGTATATGTTAAGATCATGTGTACAAGAGGTGTTCATTTGAACTACATGTACAGGAGGTGTATGTTAAGGTCATGTGTACAAGAGGTGTTCATTTGAGTTATGTGTACAAGATGGATTTGTTAAAGTCATATGTACAAGAGGTTAGTTTTGAGATATATGTATAGGATGGATTTGTTAAAGTCATATGTGCAAGAGGTTCGTTTTGAGATATATTTACAGGATGGATTTGTTAAAGTCATATGTGCAAGAGGTTCGTTTTGAGATATATGTATAGGGGGGGGAATCTGTGTAAATGTATGTTGTACAAGAGGTGCGTGTTATTGATCGCGTGTACAAGATGTGCTTATTCCATATATAAATAAATATACACAGGGACAGGCTGATTAGGATATATGTGCAAGAGGAACGTATTTGAGTCTTGTGTACAAACCAGGGTATAAGACGCCGGTTGGCATCTGGAGCAACTATGCTGGCTACGGGTAGTCGGATGGAACACAGCAGCTGAAGAAGAAAACGATGATAATAATAAAGAAGATGTTTGCTTGCGTTCGCCCGATGACGAAAGGAATACACCTTTTCGTCATTTGTCCCTAAAAGGGCGTTAAATGGCGTGTATACGTCTTGTTGTAGTTTGCAGTAAAACTACGGCATTTGCGACTTTCGACCAAAACATCCGACTTCAGCACGTTATTTTTGAGCACCGGGTTGTCTTCCCCTATACGATCCCTATTCGCTTGGTTAGACTAGGAAGGTTAAAATGTTCTTAAGGAACCAGTGGTGAGGAGTGTTAAACACAATGCTTCCAGCTTTACCGCAGCATCGCAATTATTTGCCTATTCCCTAAAATGTTCTTAGAGGCACCACGGTGAGGTGGAGTAGGGTCTGAATGGATCTAGTTCACCGATCCTTGCACAAGCCATCAGTTGTGAGTCGGTGGCTAAGAGCTTTCAGCCGTGGTGCTGTGAGACGCCTTGCCTCCTTGAAGAAGATGACGATTATAATGAAGTATATGATGAAAAAGTAAAAGATGAAAAAAGAAAACGAATAAAAAATAAGGATCGTGAAGAAGAAAATGAAGAAAAAGTAAAAGATGAACTATAAAATTAAGATGAAGAAGAAGATGATAATGTAGAAGAAATTGGGGGAATAAGATAATTCTGAAGAAAAAGAAGAAGAAAAAGAAGTAGATTGTCATGAGAAAAAAGTCGAAGATGGTGAAGAAAAAAGAAGTAGATGATATTTAAGACAAAGAAGAATAAGATAGACACAACGATGATAAAGAAGAAGCGATTGTAAATGGAGACGAAAATGAAAATGAAGAAGTAGAAGAAAATGAAGAACATGTTGAAGGTGAAAAAGTAGAAAATGATGACGTAGAAGATTAAGAAGAAGATGCTGAAGAAGTAGAAGATGAAGAATAAGATATTGAAAAAGTAGATGATGAGGAAGTAGAAGATGATGAGGAAGTTGAAGATGAAGAATACGATGTTGAAGAAGTAGAAGATGAAGTAGAAGATGATGAGGAAGTTGAAGATGAAGAATAAGTTATTGAAGAAGTTGAAGATGAGGAAGTAGAAGATGAGGAAGTAGAAGATGAAGTAGAAGATGATGAGGAAGTTGAAGATGAAGAGTAAGTTATTGAAGAAGTAGAAGATGAGGAAGTAGAAGATGAGGAAGTAGAAGATGAAGTAGAAGATGATGAGGAAGTTGAAGATGAAGAGTAAGTTATTGAAGAAGTAGAAGATGAGGAAGTAGAAGATGAAGTAGAAGATGATGAGGAAGTTGAAGATGAAGAATACGATGTTGAAGAAGTAGAAGATGAAGTAGAAGATGATGAGGAAGTTGAAGATGAAGAATACGATGTTGAAGAAGTAGAAGATGAAGTAGAAGATGATGAGGAAGTTGAAGATGAAGAATAAGTTATTGAAGAAGTAGAAGATGAGGAAGTAGAAGATGAAGTAGAAGATGATGAGGAAGTTGAAGATGAAGAATACAATGTTGAAGAAGTAGATGATGAGGAAGTAGAAGCTGAGGAAGTAGAAGATGAAGAATAAGATGTTGAAGAAGTAGAAGATAAGGAAGTCGAAGACGAAGAAGACGATTCTGAAGAAGTAGAAGATAAGGAATTAGAAGATGTGGAAGAAGATGGTGAAGAGGTAGAAGGATATGAAAGTAGTATACAAGGGTCCAACTGATTATCATTTAGGCGCTAAATTAACAAAGATATATAGTAGGTGCGCGGCGCGCCTAATGTACCGTAGGTGCAGGGGGAGTTAACCGTGACATTTCGTGTCCAGATGTTGACCTCTAGTCTCGGTGACCCCGGAAGTGACCTGCTTATGTCTGGTGTGTGCTGACTTTGGAGCGCTTGGTGTACTTGAGCGATAGTGATAGGTTAGTAGATTATACAACATCAATGAAAAACGATCAATATAAGACAGAAGACAAAGATATATTTTATTCTTTTATTATCTCAATAGGTGTATAACATACATTGATATTATATAACATTACAAAAACATTCAGTACATTGAGTCAATATATAGTACATGGATAACATTTATTTATAGATAGGTAGTTGGATGTCTGCTTAGCTATGTGTCATAAATGAATCATAAGGGGTGAAACTGTTAGAGATTGCTGGGTAGTCTAAGCTGGTAGTGTAAAGAGTTAAATATCTAGAGGCGTAGTCGAGACGTTATCATCAGCTACCTTTCTTTTTATATAGAAATAGGAAAGAGCATTTCTTGTTTGACTGTAGGAAAATATGGAATTATTTAAGACTTTGAAACCTACATTTTTCCCACCCTTAGCCTTTTGCGTAGCGAGAACCTCTAAAAACATATCTTTATCTAATTTGTTGTGCTGCTTGCTTAGCCCTTTACAACTGATTTTATCGTAATCCCCACTACAATGGTACGTCTTACTACATAAGCTAACAAGAGCCGTCCCTTCGTACTCTAGTTTAAAAAGCCCGGGCGTTCGTTTGGTGTATGCTTTAACACCCTTACAGTTTATACATTCTGTTTTGCTAGTATGTTCATCGCAGCGATGGGTGTATGGAGGTCGTCTACTGTGTCGTGAGGGGTGTATGGAGGTCATCTAGTGTGGTATGTGGGGTGTATGGAGGTCATCTAGTGTGATATAAGGCTGTATGCCGGGCGTCTAGTGTGACATGAGGGCTGTATGGCGGTTGTCTGGTATATCATACTTTAATCAACCAATAAGAAAAATGAAGGAACATTACATTCAACATTACTTATCTTAACTACTTTACATCAATACAGTTGAATAACGTGTTATCGTTAAGTCTTACCATACTTTAAGAGAAAACATTCATACTTACAGTATAAAATATAGTCTCCGCTAGAATGAACAGTAACTTTCCTTGAATCAACTAAACTTATAACGCCGTCTAGTTTAAATATAGCCTGGTAAGAAATGAATAAATTAGCCAATCAGCGAGTGACTATGCCAACATCGACTGATATCGGGATTAACCAATCAGAGAAGAGTATTAGTATAGGAGGCGGGCAAAGAAATGACCGACAGGTGGATTAACCAATCAGAGAAGCGCGTTAGCCGAAGCGTAGGTAGTGGCTGTCGGGTCAGTGGTGGGGGAAAGGAAGGCGGGGTGGTGGATTACTTGAACTCATTTTGACCCCTGAGCCAATTCCAGAAGAGTTCTATGACCTCATTTTGACCGCTGAAGGCTTTAATACCAGTGTTGCCCACTTCAACGAACGACAGACATCATTAAAGGTGATTAATTCAGCTCTTAGACTTTGGAGTTCCATATCTTTATCACTTCAACGAATGACAGACAACAGTAAAGATGATCATTTCAGGTAAGAAAACTTAGTTCCAAACCCTAAAATTTTGGTTCATACTCACAAAGTTGAACTCAAAACCCTAAAAATTTAGTCCCAAAGTGATACTAGTTCACCTCAAAAGTCTTAAATGTTATATTCAAATCCAAAAGTTTGTCAAAAAGACAACCTAAACTCAGAATAGTTAGATGCAAAGCTCAAAAATGTATATGCAAAGTCCAAAAAGTTACTCCAAAAGACAACTAATGTAACACTTAACCCCAAAATTTCGTCTCGTAACCAAAAAGTTGAACTCAAAACCCTAAAAAATTTAGTCCCAAAGTGATACTAGTTCACCACAAAAGTCGTAAATGTTATATTCAAAGCCAAAAGTTTGTCAAAAAGACAACCTAAACTCAAAATAGTTAGACACAAAGCCCAATAATTTATATGCATAGTCCAAAAAGTTACTCCAAAAGACAACTAATGTAACACTTAACCCCAAAATTTCGTCTCGTAACCAAAAAGTTGAACTCAAACCCTACAAATTTAGTCCCAAAGTGATACTAGTTCACCACAAAAGTCGTAAATGTTATATTCAAATCCAAAAGTTTGTTAAAAAGACAACCCAAACTCAAAATAGTTAGATGCAAAGCTCAAAAATGTATATGCAAAGTCCAAAAAGTTACTCCAAAAGACAACTAATGTAACACTTAACCCCAAAATTTCGTCTCGTAACCAAAAAGTTGAACTCAAAACCCTAAAAATTTAGTCCCAAAGTGATACTAGTTCACCACAAAAGTCGTAAATATTATATACAAAGTCTAAAAGTTTGTCAAAAAGACAACCCAAACTCAAAATAGTTAGATGCAAAGCTCAAAAATGTTTATGCAAAGTCCAAAAAGTTACGCCAAAAGACAACTAATGTAACACTTAACCCCAAAATTTCGTCTCATAACCAAACAGTTGAACACGAACCCTAAAAATTTAGTCCCAAACTGATACTAGTTCGACACAAAAGTCGTAAATATTATATACAAAGTCTAAAAGTTTGTCAAAAAGACAACCCAAACTCAGAATAGTTAGACACAAAACCCAACAATTTATAGGCAAAGTCCAAAAAGATACTCCAAAAGACAACTAATGTAACACTTAACCCCAAAATTTCGGCTCATATGCACAAAGTTGAACACGAACCCTAAAAATTTAGTCCCAAACTGATACTAGTTCGACACAAAAGTCGTAAATATTATATACAAAGTCTAAAAGTTTGTCAAAAAGACAACCCAAACTCAGAATAGTTAGACACAAAACCCAACAATTTATAGGCAAAGTCCAAAAAGTTACTCCAAAAGACAACTAATGTAACACTTAACCCCAAAATTTCGGCTCATATGCACAAAGTTGAACTCAAAACCCTAAAAATTTAGTCCCAAAGTGATACTAGTTCACCACAAAAGTCGTAAATGTTATATTCAAAATCCAAAAGTTTGTCAAAAAGACAACCCAAACTCAAAAGTTTGTCAAAAAGACAACCCAAACTCAAAATAGTTAGACATGAAAGGTCAAAAAGGTATACTCAAAGTCCAAAATGTTACTTCAAAAGACAACTAATATAACAACAAGCCCCAAACTTCGTCTCATAACCAAAAAGTTGAACTCAAAACCCTAAAAAGTGTCCACTTATCAACCAAAGTCTTTAATACAGCTGAGAAAACCCTAATAAATAATTACAATTTACTAAAAATGTTGCCCTTGATGATAGTTGCGACTGTGTCTAAATCATTATTGAAAATATTCATAGAACTCTACTAAAAACCAAGCACACTAAAACACCACATTGAAAGAATGAACTTAAAGTTCACGCCCCTGTCACAACTCTGCTAAGAAAAGTACTGCGAAGCATGAAAGTTATGTCCCCTGCTATAACTCTACTAAACGAAAGTATTACCAAACACGTAGGTTACACTCCTACCATAACCCACTAAGAAAAACAAGATTTTGCTTAAAATACCACATTTATGATTGTTACGCCCCTTGTCCCTTTATGAGGGGACGCCCATGAAACTGTTAGAAATAGTAAATTTAACCTAGTGGCATACCCCAGATGTTATATTAGACATCCCCGTATCAAAAATTTAATTAAAACTCACTTTTAGGGTTGTTACGCCCCTTGACCCTTTATGAGGGGACGCCCATGAAACTGTTAAAAATAGTAAATTTAACCTCTAGACATACCCCAAACTTTATATTAAGCATCCCCATATCAAGAATTTACATAAAAACCACTTTTGAAATTACTATCCCTGTACCCATTTTTGATGGTTACGCCCATGAAACTGTTAAAAATAGTCAATTTAACATCTAGACATACCACAAACTTTATATTAAGTATCCCCGTATCAAGAATTTACATAAAAACAACTTTTGAAATTACTACCCCAGTACCCATTTTTGGCGGTTACGCCCACGAAACTGTTAAAAATAGTCAATTTAACATCTAGACATACCCCAAACTTTATATTAAGCATCCCAATATCAAGAATTTACATAAAAACAAAGTTTGAAATTACTACCCCTGTACCCATTTTTAGCGGTTACGCCCATGAAACTGTTAAAAAAAGTAAATTTAACATATAGACATACCCCAAACTTTATATTAAGCATCCCCATATCAAGAATTTACATAAAAACAAAGTTTGAAATTACTACCCCTGTACCCATTTTTGGCGGTTACGCCTATGAAACTGTTAAAAATAGTAAATTTAACATCTAGACATACCCCAAACTTTATATTTAGCATCCCCGTATCAAGAAGTTACATAAAAACAACTTTTGAAATTACTACCCCTGTACCCATTTTTGGCGGTTACGCCCACGAAACTGTTAAAAATAGTCAATTTAACATCTAGACATACCCCAAACTATATTAAGCATCCCGTATCAAGAATTTACATTAAAACACCTTTTGAAATTACTACCCCTGTACCCATTTTTGATGCTTAATATAAAGTTTGGGATATGTCTAGATGTTAAATTGACTATTTTTAACAGTTTCGTGGGCGTAACCGCCAAAAATGGGTACAGGGGTAGTAATTTCAAAAGTTGTTTTTATGTAACTTCTTGATACGGGGATGCTAAATATAAAGTTTGGGGTATGTCTAGATGTTAAATTTACTATTTTTAACAGTTTCATAGGCGTAACCGCCAAAAATGGGTACAGGGGTAGTAATTTCAAACTTTGTTTTTATGTAAATTCTTGATATGGGGATGCTTAATATAAAGTTTTGGGTATGTCTATATGTTAAATTTACTATTTTTAACAGTTTCATGGGCGTAACCGCTAAAAATGGGTACAGGGGTAGTAATTTCAAACTTTGTTTTTATGTAAATTCTTGATATTGGGATGCTTAATATAAAGTTTGGGGTATGTCTAGATGTTAAATTGACTATTTTTAACAGTTTCGTGGGCGTAACCGCCAAAAATGGGTACTGGGGTAGTAATTTCAAAAGTTGTTTTTATGTAAATTCTTGATACGGGGATACTTAATATAAAGTTTGTGGTATGTCTAGATGTTAAATTGACTATTTTTAACAGTTTCATGGGCGTAACCATCAAAAATGGGTACAGGGATAGTAATTTCAAAAGTGGTTTTTATGTAAATTCTTGATATGGGGATGCTTAATATAAAGTTTGGGGTATGTCTAGAGGTTAAATTTACTATTTTTAACAGTTTCATGGGCGTAACCGCCAAAAATGTGTACAGGAGTAGCAATTTCAAAAGTTGTTTTTATGTAAATTCTTGATACGGAGATGCTTAATATAAAGTTTAGGGTATGTCTAGCTGTTAAATTTACTATTTTTAACAGTTTCATGGGCGTCCCCTCATAAAGGGTCAAGGGGCGTAACAACCCTAAAAGTGAGTTTTAATTAAATTTTTGATACGGGGATGTCTAATATAACATCTGGGGTATGCCACTAGGTTAAATTTACTATTTCTAACAGTTTCATGGGCGTCCCCTCATAAAGGGACAAGGGGCGTAACAATCATAAATGTGGTATTTTAAGCAAAATCTTGTTTTTCTTAGTGGGTTATGGTAGGAGTGTAACCTACGTGTTTGGTAATACTTTCGTTTAGTAGAGTTATAGCAGGGGACATAACTTTCATGCTTCGCAGTACTTTTCTTAGCAGAGTTGTGACAGGGGCGTGAACTTTAAGTTCATTCTTTCAATGTGGTGTTTTAGTGTGCTTGGTTTTTAGTAGAGTTCTATGAATATTTTCAATAATGATTTAGACACAGTCGCAACTATCATCAAGGGCAACATTTTTAGTAAATTGTAATTATTTATTAGGGTTTTCTCAGCTGTATTAAAGACTTTGGTTGATAAGTGGACACTTTTTAGGGTTTTGAGTTCAACTTTTTGGTTATGAGACGAAGTTTTGGGGCTTGTTGTTATATTAGTTGTCTTTTGAAGTAACATTTTGGACTTTGAGTATACCTTTTTGACCTTTCATGTCTAACTATTTTGAGTTTGGGTTGTCTTTTTGACAAACTTTTGAGTTTGGGTTGTCTTTTTGACAAACTTTTGGATTTTGAATATAACATTTACGACTTTTGTGGTGAACTAGTATCACTTTTGGACTAAATTTTTAGGGTTTTGAGTTCAACTTTGTGCATATGAGCCGAAATTTTGGGGTTAAGTGTTACATTAGTTGTCTTTTGGAGTAACTTTTTGGACTTTGCCTATAAATTGTTGGGTTTTGTGTCTAACTATTCTGAGTTTGGGTTGTCTTTTTGACAAACTTTTAGACTTTGTATATAATATTTACGACTTTTGTGTCGAACTAGTATCAGTTTGGGGCTAAATTTTTAGGGTTCGTGTTCAACTTTGTGCATATGAGCCGAAATTTTGGGGTTAAGTGTTACATTAGTTGTCTTTTGGAGTATCTTTTTGGACTTTGCCTATAAATTGTTGGGTTTTGTGTCTAACTATTCTGAGTTTGGGTTGTCTTTTTGACAAACTTTTAGACTTTGTATATAATATTTACGACTTTTGTGTCGAACTAGTATCAGTTTGGGACTAAATTTTTAGGGTTCGTGTTCAACTGTTTGGTTATGAGACGAAATTTTGGGGTTAAGTGTTACATTAGTTGTCTTTTGGCGTAACTTTTTGGACTTTGCATAAACATTTTTGAGCTTTGCATCTAACTATTTTGAGTTTGGGTTGTCTTTTTGACAAACTTTTAGACTTTGTATATAATATTTACGACTTTTGTGGTGAACTAGTATCACTTTGGGACTAAATTTTTAGGGTTTTGAGTTCAACTTTTTGGTTACGAGACGAAATTTTGGGGTTAAGTGTTACATTAGTTGTCTTTTGGAGTAACTTTTTGGACTTTGCATATACATTTTTGAGCTTTGCATCTAACTATTTTGAGTTTAGGTTGTCTTTTTAACAAACTTTTGGATTTGAATATAACATTTTCGACTTTTGTGGTGAACTAGTATCACTTTGGGACTAAATTTGTAGGGTTTTGAGTTCAACTTTTTGGTTACGAGACGAAATTTTGGGGTTAAGTGTTACATTAGTTGTCTTTTGGGGTAACTTTTTGGACTATGCATATAAATTATTGGGCTTTGTGTCTAACTATTTTGAGTTTAGGTTGTCTTTTTGACAAACTTTTGGCTTTGAATATAACATTTACGACTTTTGTGGTGAACTAGTATCACTTTGGGACTAAATTTTTTAGGGTTTTGAGTTCAACTTTTTGGTTACGAGACGAAATTTTGGGGTTAAGTGTTACATTAGTTGTCTTTTGGAGTAACTTTTTGGACTTTGCATATACATTTTTGAGCTTTGCATCTAACTATTCTGAGTTTAGGTTGTCTTTTTGACAAACTTTTGGATTTGAATATAACATTTAAGACTTTTGAGGTGAACTAGTATCACTTTGGGACTAAATTTTTAGGGTTTTGAGTTCAACTTTGTGAGTATGAACCAAAATTTTAGGGTTTGGAACTAAGTTTTCTTACCTGAAATGATCATCTTTACTGTTGTCTGTCATTCGTTGAAGTGATAAAGATATGGAACTCCAAAGTCTAAGAGCTGAATTAATCACCTTTAATGATGTCTGTCGTTCGTTGAAGTGGGCAACACTGGTATTAAAGCCTTCAGCGGTCAAAATGAGGTCATAGAACTCTTCTGGAATTGGCTCAGGGGTCAAAATGAGTTCAAGTAATCCACCACCCCGCCTTCCTTTCCCCACCACTGACCCGACAGCCACTACCTACGCTTCGGCTAACGCGCTTCTCTGATTGGTTAATCCACCTGTCGGTCATTTCTTTGCCCCGCCTCCTATACTAATACTCTTCTCTGATTGGTTAATCCCGATATCAGTCGATGTTGGCATAGTCACTCGCTGATTGGCTAATTTATTCATTTCTTACCAGGCTATATTTAAACTAGACGGCGTTATAAGTTTAGTTGATTCAAGGAAAGTTACTGTTCATTCTAGCGGAGACTATATTTTATACTGTAAGTATGAATGTTTTCTCTTAAAGTATGGTAAGACTTAACGATAACACGTTATTCAACTGTATTGATGTAAAGTAGTTAAGATAAGTAATGTTGAATGTAATGTTCCTTCATTTTTCTTATTGGTTGATTAAAGTATGATATACCAGACAACCGCCATACAGCCCTCATGTCACACTAGACGCCCGGCATACAGCCTTATATCACACTAGATGACCTCCATACACCCCACATACCACACTAGATGACCTCCATACACCCCTCACGACACAGTAGACGACCTCCATACACCCATCGCTGCGATGAACATACTAGCAAAACAGAATGTATAAACTGTAAGGGTGTTAAAGCATACACCAAACGAACGCCCGGGCTTTTTAAACTAGAGTACGAAGGGACGGCTCTTGTTAGCTTATGTAGTAAGACGTACCATTGTAGTGGGGATTACGATAAAATCAGTTGTAAAGGGCTAAGCAAGCAGCACAACAAATTAGATAAAGATATGTTTTTAGAGGTTCTCGCTACGCAAAGGCTAAGGGTGGGAAAAATGTAGGTTTCAAAGTCTTAAATAATTCCATATTTTCCTACAGTCAAACAAGAAATGCTCTTTCCTATTTCTATATAAAAAGAAAGGTAGCTGATGATAACGTCTCGACTACGCCTCTAGATATTTAACTCTTTACACTACCAGCTTAGACTACCCAGCAATCTCTAACAGTTTCACCCCTTATGATTCATTTATGACACATAGCTAAGCAGACATCCAACTACCTATCTATAAATAAATGTTATCCATGTACTATATATTGACTCAATGTACTGAATGTTTTTGTAATGTTATATAATATCAATGTATGTTATACACCTATTGAGATAATAAAAGAATAAAATATATCTTTGTCTTCTGTCTTATATTGATCGTTTTTCATTGATGTTGTATAATCTACTAACCTATCACTATCGCTCAAGTACACCAAGCGCTCCAAAGTCAGCACACACCAGACATAAGCAGGTCACTTCCGGGTCACCGAGACTAGAGGTCAACATCTGGACACGAAATGTCACGGTTAACTCCCCCTGCACCTACGGTACATTAGGCGCGCCGCGCACCTACTATATATCTTTGTTAATTTAGCGCCTAAATGATAATCAGTTGGACCCTTGTATACTACTTATGAAGAAGGATATGAAGAAGGATATGAAGAAGGATATGAAGAAGAAGAAAATAATGATGAAGAAAAAAATGAATAATAAGATAAATAGAAACATGAAGAAGAAGGTGGTGATGATGATGAAAAAGAAGAATAACTAGTACAGGTGAAGCATTTTTAGGTTACGTGTACAAAGTTAGCGTAAGTGGACCATCTGTACATATGGAACGGTGTTTAGTTATTAATTACAGGACCAATATGTTTAGTTATATGTTAAACTGGATGAACGTAATACAAGTATTTACGATAATATGTACAGAAAGAACTAATTCAGACAAGGTACACATAAATAATTAATGTACAACATGTCCTGTTGTAGCTAATTTAAACTATATGTGCACACACAACTAATGTATACTACATGTACATACACAATTATTTATACTATATATATATTTTTTTTTAATGAGAAAAGTGCCCCGTCACGCCAAGTGGCGTCTAGGGAATGTGGTGTTAGTGACTATAATTTTTACAGACCTTCGGCACATGATGTTTAGGGTAAATGTGATGTGGTAAAGATGATGTGATCGGTATTACGCCCGTGTCGTATTTACTTTCCCAGAGAAAATCCTGTACCCATTTAAGGCTGGGTGATCCTGGCAGATAAAAACGATGCAGGAAAACACAAATGAACTATCATCTATAGCCAGCAAAATTGGGCTTGAGATCAATCATGAAAAGACTAAAGTCATGAAAAGTTTAATTCCAACAGGTGACAAAATATACATGGAAAACAAACCAGTAGAAGAGATCGATCACTTTATCTATCTTGGAAGTCACATTGATCGAGAAGTGGATACAAGTAAAGAAATTAGAATCAGAATAGCTAAAGCAGCAATGTCTTTCAGAAGCCTTGAAAAGTTGTGGAAATCAAAACTCATCAGCACAAACACAAAACTTAGGCTATTCAAATGAAATGTACTATCAACCCTTACGTATGCACGTGAAAGGTGGAAAACAACAAGAGATATAGAAACAAAGTTGAACGCATTTGAAAATAAATGTCTAAGGAAAATACTTGGTATAGCGTGGAACGAATTCAAAACAAACGAGGAAATTAGAGAAATCGCCAATCAACCACTGATATCTTCAGTAATAAAGAAAAGACGATGGTCATATGTTGGACATGTGATGAGAAGAGATAATAACCGAATAGCAAAGCAAGCCCTCATATGGGAAACAACAGGTAAGAGAAAAAGAGGAAGACCTAGGGAGACACTGAGAAGAACATTGATGAGAGAGGCAAGAGCAGCAGGAATCGGCTCCCTCAATGAGATAGAACTGCTTGCACAGAACAGAGACAGATGGCGAGATTTGATAAAATATTTTTAAAAGAAAACTGCTAGAACAAAAAATTCATATAGGAGAAGGTGTATCTTGGTCTACGCCCTATGGGCCGGTTACGGCTCGAAAGGTCAATAGAGAGAGAGAGAGAGAGAGAGAGAGAGAGATCTCCTGGCAGCCGTCGGTCAGGATCGAACCTTGCTTCTTGTCCTTTGTAGCCCAGTTCACTAACCACTGAGCTATCGCGGCCCCCCTTATACTATATATATATATATATATATATATATATATATATATATATATATACACACACACAACAAATAATTTATACTATATGTACATAGAACAAATAATTTATACTATATGTACACATAACTAATTTGTATTAAATGTACACACAACTAATTTATACTATATGTACACACACAACAAATTTACACTATATGTACACACAACAAATTTGTACTAAATGTACACACAACAAATAATTTATACTATATGTACACATACAAATCAATGTCAAATCATTCTTCTTCTTCTTCTACTTTTTTAGCTCCCAGTGGAGCATAAGTCTTCAATAAACACTTTCCAAGTCGTTCTGTTTTTTGCCATTCTTTAAAGATCATTCCATGTCCTCCCCATCATCTTCATCTCTGCTTCTATCTGTCTTCTCCAAGAATTTCTTGGTCTTCCTTTTTGTCTTTTCCCATGGTGATTCCAAAAAAGAGCCTGTTGTGTAATACTCTCTTTTGGCTTCCGTAGTGTGTGTCCTATCCAGCGGCATTAAATGATTGTCAAATCGTTGGACAGCTATTAACCCTATGTCCAACAAGATAAAATAACTCTAGTGGCAAAACGGCCACGCAACAATACAATCTTCATCCCAACGTTGTGCTACCAGTGCCAGACCTGGACCCTAGATGCAAGAACAATAAGCAAAATAACCTCTACTGAGATGAAATGTGTTAGACGAATGACAGGAAACAGCCTGAGAGATAAGATCAGAAATGAAGAACTGAGAAAAAAAGCTAGGAATAGCCCCCGCCACAGAATATATAAAGAAACAACAGATAAAATGGTTTGGCCACGTAACATGGCAGAAAGATCAAAACACAACACCCTTAATAAACGTTGTGAGTATACCAGAACCACGGGTCGAAAAAGATGGATCGATGGGATATTAGAAGCACTAGGAAACATAACAGCAGCAGATGCGAACAGAAGAGCAAAAGACCGCAAAGTATCTCTTCTCTCGACGCTAAAAGACAAATAAGGAAGGAAAGAAGTAGAAGTACACACACACAACTAATTTATACTCTAGGGATCATCATCATCAAGTACCGGGCCTAGTGGCGTAGGTGATCATGTCTCTCCACAACTTTCGATCTCGGCAGGTATTTATCATTTCTGTTGTTGACCTTCTGCCAAGCCATTCTCTTATGTTGTCTGTTATTTTTTCTCTTTGCTTCCCTCTATCTCTTCGTCCCTCAATTTTTCCAGTTGTTACAATATATTCAAGTTGTTCCCTTCTCATTACATGGCCAAAAAATGATGATTTTTTCTTCCTAACATTGGAAATTAGCTCTCTTTTTGCTTTGACCTTTCTCAGAACCTCTTCATTACTCTTCTTAGCTGTCCATGGTATTCTCAACATTCTTCTGTAAAACCACATCTCTACAAACTCCAGTGATTTTCTTGTCTGTTGTCCTATTGTCCATGATTCGCATCCGTATGTTAAGATTGGCTCTACGTAACATTTAAGAACTCTTTTTCTTGTTTCTATTGTCAGAAATGGATTGCATAGTATTTTCCTCATTTTTTGGAAAGCTGCTTTTGCCTGAGCCATTCTACATCTCACCTCTTTTGTACATCTTCCGTCTGAGGTTAACAAAGTTCCCAAATATTTAAATGCATTTACCTGTTTTAATATTGTTCCACTTGTCTTTATTTTGCACTGAGGTGATGTCTTTCTTTGTTGTTACCATTACCTCTGTCTTTTTGCTATTAAGGCTGAGTCCTTTATTTTTGCTTTCCTTCACTACAATGTCCAACATTAGGGATAGGAATAATTAAATTAGATTACGTGCTGAAAAATATCTAATTTAGACAACTTTTTCTTCCTCATCTAGGGCACAAGACTGACATTGGTAGAACATCGTTGCGATGAAGATTGTGTCGTAGAGTGCCCGTTTTGCCTCAAGAGTTATTTCCTTGTTGGACAATATTAATGATATCTGTCCAATGATTTGACAAGCTTTGTTGCATCTTGAGTCTATCTCAGCTGTTTGTGAATTATCGTTTGTCACTAAACTTCCTAGGTATTTAATCTCCTCTACTTGTTTTAGCTGTCTGCCGTCTATAGTTATGTTGATATTTTGTTTCATTTTTTGCGATATTCATGGCTTTTGTTTTGTTGATGTTGATTTTCATGTTGTATTTTGTGTCTGTGCTGATGAGCCTATTTAAGTGTTCTTGTTGGTCTTATATTTTTCCCATGTATTAGTGCCTGATCGTCTGCAAATAGAAACTCTTTGGTCTACTCTGTCTCCGATAGGTTGGCTAAATTGCATATAGAGTCCATGTATGTAACTTAGACCGCGAGTACAGAAAGAGCTAGTTTAGACCATGTGTACAGAAGAGCTAATTTAGATAATGTGCAGGGAAGAGGCAATTTCGACAGTCTGTACAGAAGAGCTAATTTTAGATCATACGTACAGAAGAGCTAATTTCAACAATGTGTACAGATGAGCTAACATAGACCATGTGTACATAAGAGCTAATTTTGGCAATGTTTACAGAGGAGCTAGCATAAATTATGTGTACAACAACAATGTCTTCTATATAGTGTCCATCAAAAATACTGAGCAGCGAAAGAGCTATGTGCTGTCTCGGACTGATAAAGAGTTGCCAACGCTGTGGTCATTGAATCAGAGTTGACCAAAACCCTACTGTTTCTCCTTATCAGTGCCTGAGAAACAAACTAATGAGCATAACAAAATAAACATAAAATGGTATGGAACAGTTGAACTAAGAGAAAGACAAAACAAATTACAACGTTTCGGCAAAAGCCTTCATCAAGTAAAATAAAAAAAAAAATATTATAAACACAATTATTCAAGCCAGCAAACACATCACAGATCTAAAAATGGCGGAAAAATAAAATGGAAAAGAACCACCATTTTTTTTATATCTGTGTTGTGTTTTCTGGCTTTGATTTGTGTAGTTAATTTGAATAGTTTGCTTGTTATACCCGATGAAGGTTTTTGCCGAAACGTTGTAGTTTATCTGCTCTTTCAACTAGTTTAGCTTCTCCATACCATCGTATGATTATTTTATATGTTCCCCGCAGCTATACTTTTGACACCATATAGCATTAAATATTTTTATATATTTGCTATTAGCGCTTATCTGACAGATACTAATGTAACGTGGCTACATGCAGCAATTGTGCATTGTCGACCTTAACGATAGCTTAACATTACTGGCGTTATTAGCGACAGAGGGAGCACTACGTCAGAGCGTGATCGTTTCTTACATTGTCGCGATGAAACGTTCTCACAATATATATAGGCCAAGCAGAATCGGCAACCAACAGGGATAACAGGGCGGAGATTGAGATGGATAGGCCATTGGCTTAGTGGAAATTCTTTCTTTCTTTCTTTCTTTCTTTGTTGAGTTCACCTGATGGCTACTAAAGAAATGAATCCTCTTCGCTTCTGCACTTAGAAAGACGTTAAGTAGTTGTAGATGCATTGTGTTGCGGTTTATTTGCGCCTTTCGGACAGAAACACCGGACTTCATCACAGCGTTTTTGGGTGTCGGGTTGCCTTCCCTCTTCGCTTGGACAGACTGGATAGTCAGCTCCCAGGAGCACAGCTGCAAGGCGGAGCAGGGTCTTGGTCAGCTATGACGTTCGCCGTTCGTGACAGATGCTGTCAGCTGTGGGTCGCTGATCGCGTTCAGCTTAGTCGCTGGATGAGCGTCTTGGGTCCCATGGAGATTCAGAAGCAATTATCATAATTGTCATGATGTAAAGTATGGACA
Source organism: Megaustenia siamemsis (assembly GCA_032433765.1). NCBI lineage: Eukaryota > Metazoa > Mollusca > Gastropoda > Stylommatophora > Ariophantidae > Megaustenia > Megaustenia siamemsis. The sequence continues at coordinate 81,403,319 of JAVIAB010000001.1, read as the reverse complement.
GTTCACGAATTGACAGACAAAAGGCGACAGTAGAACAAAAAATGAACAGTATAGACCAGACTCTGAGAATGATAGTCACGTTCCGCACTAAGTTGTTATTTCCCTACTCAACTCTACACGGTTGACCGGATATTTTCTTAGTTTCTGTGTTCGTCTGAGGCCAATGAAGAATGGTGATGAAGAAGAAGAGAAAAGAAGAAGAAGAAGAAGAACCTGAAGAAGAGTATAAAACATATGAGGAAAAAGATGAAGGGGAAGAAGAGAAGGAGTAAGAAGAAATAGAGGAGGCGGAAGAGCAAGAAGAAAAGAGGAAGAAGAGGAGGATGAAGAAGAAGAAAAGAAGAAGAGGAGGAGGAAGAAGAGGGAGAAGAAGAAGATGAGGAGGAAGTAGGGGATCTGGAAGAAGAATAAGATGAATGGGAAGAAGAGGACGAAAAGAGGAGGTGGTAGAAGATGAAAGCGGAAAATGAAAGGGAAATGAGGAGGAAGAAGATGGTGATTATGAATAGGTGGATGAGAAGGAAGTAGAAGATGAAGAAGATGAAGGGGAAATGAGGAGGAAGAAGATGAAGGGGAAATGAGGAGGAAGAAGAGGAAGAAGATGAAGGGGAAATGAGGAGGAAGAAGATGAAGGGGAAATGAGGAGGAAGAAGATGAAGGGAAAATGAGGAGGAAGAAGATGAAGGGGAAATGAGGAGGAAGAAGAGGAAGAAGATGAAGAAAATGAAGGGGAAATGAGGAGGAAGTAGATGAATGGGAAGAAGAAGAAGAAGAATGTGGTGAGGAGGAGGTGGAGGAGGAGGAAGAAGAAGAGGAAGAAGATGAAGAAAATGAAGGGGAAATGAGGAGGAAAAAGATGAATGGAAAGAAGAAGAAGAAGAATGTGATGAGGAGGAGGTGGAGGAGGAGGATAAGAAGAAGAAGAAGAAGGGGGAATATGAGGAGGAAGAAGAAGAAGTAAGAAGAAGAGGAGGAGGAAGAAAAAGAAGAGGGTGAAAAGTAGACACGCTAAAACAACCATTTCGCTAATTAGCGATTTAACAATCAGGTTAAGGGGAAGTAACACAAGTTGGTACAGATACCATTGCAATAACGCCCTACATTTGGAGAGAGCACTTTCTTGTTGTGATCTCAATGCGAGCTGTGTTCGAGTGCATCGGTAAGAGATTTAGTGTACGCACGTACGAGTTTTTTGTGCGGTCTAATTTGGGATCACGTGAGTCAGTGCGTGTCTTTCTCACACCTACGACATTTCTGTGCTAGCGGAAGTGTAGGGTGTGAGGGCAGGTATGGCAGGAACGGGAAACTAGCTTGTTAGGTGGGTAGGTTCATCATACCGATGAGCTGTTAAAGGTGATATGTGTGTTATGTGTGTGGAGTGACATGAGTGGGGTGCATGGAATGCATAGAGGTTGAACACTCACTCACTCACTCACTCACTCACTCACTCACTCACTCACTCACTCACTCACTCACTCACTCACTCACTCACTCACTCACTCACTCACTCACTCACTCACTCACTCACTCACTCACTCACTCATGCAAACACCAGCCCACCCATTCATTTACTCATGCACAGACCATACTACCACTAGCCCACTCATTCATCCAATACTCCTTTCCATTCATTCACTCACTCATTCATTCGTTCATTCACTCACTCACTCATTCACTCACTAACTCACTCACTAACTCACTCACAAACTCAGTCACTCCCTTACGCCTTCACTCATTCACTCACTCACTCACTCACTCACCCACCCACCCACCCACTCACTCACTCACTCACTCACTCACTCACTCACTCACTCACTCACTCACTCACTCACTCACTCACTCACTCACTCACTCACTCTTGCAAACACCAGCCCACCCATTCATTTACTCATGTACAGACCACGCTACCACTAGCCCACTCACTCATCAAATACTCATTCCCATACATTCACTCACTCATTCATTCCTTCATTCACTCACTCACTCACTCACTCACTCACTCACTCACTCACTCACTCACTCACTCACTAACTCATTCACAAACTCAGTCACTCCCTTACGCCTTCACTCACTCACTCACTCACTCACTCACTCACTCACTCACTCACTCACTCACAGAATCAATTATCTTACAAATTATACTTTTTCAAATAAAATTAGGTGATCGTGTTCATTGACGTTTTCATTGACGTTTCCATTGACGTTTTCATTGACGTGTTCCTTGAGGTATTCCTTGGCTATATCTTCCCCATTACTCAGAACCACGGATTAAAATAACTTGACGTTTTCTGTGTGGTGTCAACAAATTTAAACCACTTTCATGAACAATCAATTTCAAGAATGAGGGAAATGTAGAAAGCTCAAGGCACCCACAAACAAAAATGTAGCAAGATATCCAAGATTATAACTAAAATCAAAGAACATAAGATGGCAGGTGCATTGGGGAAATTAGAAGCAGAATAGGACAAGCAAAGACATAATTCCATCAAGGGAAAAACATCCTAGGTAACTAATCATTGTCAATTAAAGTTAGAAAACGTGCCCTAAAGTGGTACAACGAACCTGTTCTGTAAGTAAAACAACACAGAGAACATTAGAGGCAGCTGAGATGTGGTTTATCAGAAGAATGTTACAAATTCCATGGATAGCAAAAATTACAAAAGAAGAATATTTAAAACGAGCTGGAGAAACCAGGGATATCATCAAAATCATAAGGAAGATACAATCTATATATATTGGGCATGTCATACGAAAAGAAGACATTAGGAATATTATAAGAACAGGCAGAAACAATGGAGAAAAAAAAGCAGAGGAAAACCCAAAGAAAAAACTATTGAATAGCTTAACCAATGGCATAATAAAAGATAAATCAATGAAATTATAACAAGCATGAACGACCGAATTCTGTGGAAAGAGATGATCGCCTGCGCCAACCATCATAACACCTGATAATTATAAATAAAACAACATATTTAGATTAAAACAAGCAGTTATGCCAGTCAGGTACCTATTCCTCTTTCAGCTAGATCGACTGAAGACATGGAATCTAGGCTCATTACATCCACAAGTCAGCGCGTTATCTTACGTGACCATTGCATTCCTAATTCACTAACTCGTTCTGTCACTCCCGTCTATCGCCAGGTATAGATGACGCAGACAGAGAGAGAGAGAGAGAGAGAGAGAGAGAGAGAGAGAGAGAGAGAGAGAGGAGAGACGTAAGGGGAGTGCGTCAAACAATTCTTTGCGTGTTTTCTATTTGGCAAGATTTCAAACAACACCACAATCATCGAGGGACTGTCTGGTATTATCTTCCCATCTAACGGCAGGTCATCCGGTGCGTGAGTTTCATTCATTGAAATAGGGTAATGTTCATCTCCTACGTGACATGCCACAAAAACATGGACACCCAAGTGACGTCACACAGAGACTGTCTGAACCACGTACAACGTATACACTCGCACGAACACATACAGGACACGCACACAAACATAAACACAGGCCAAGATGAGGAAACTTGTCAAGACGATCTAGTTCCGAAATGGTGGCCAAGATAAAACATATACACAGAGATGTTGTTATCAACAGTGCTTCGATAGAAATGTTTATGAAAACAGGCTGCTTCTATGGAGGTGTTCGTGAAAACAGACTGCTTCTATGGAGGTGTTCGTGAAAACAGACTGTTTCTATAGAGGTGTTAGTGAAAACAGACAGTTTCTATAGAGGTGTTAGTGAAAACAGCCAGTTTCTATAGAGGTGTTAGTGAAAACAGCCTGTTTCTATAGAGGTGTTAGGGAAAACAGCCTGTTTCTATAGAGGTGTTAGTGAAAACAGCCAGTTTCTATAGAGGTGTTAGTGAAAACAGCCTGTTTCTATAGAGGTGTTAGTGAAAACAGCCTGCTTCTATAGAGGTGTTAGTGAAAACAGCCTGTTTCTATAGAGGTGTTAGTGAAAACAGACTGTTTCTATGTTGGTGTTCGTGAAACAGCCAGTTTCTATGGAGGTGTTCGTGAAACAGCCAGTTTCTATAGCGGTGCTAGTGAAAACAGACTGTTTCTATAGAGGTGTTAGTGAAAACAGACTGTTTCTATAGAGGTGTTAGTGAAGACAGCCTGTTTCTATAGAGGTGTTCGTGAAAACAGCCATTTTCGTTAGAGGTGTTAGTGAAAACGGACTGTTTCTATGGAGGTGTTCGTGAAACAGCCAGTTTATATGGAGGTGTTAGTGAAAACAGACTGTTTCTATGGAGGTGTTCGTGAAACAGCCTGTTTCTATAGAGGTGTTCGTGAAACAGACAGTTTCTATAGAGGTGTTAGTGAAAACAGCCTGTTTCTATAGAGGTGTTCGTGAAACAGCCAGTTTCTATAGAGGTGTTAGTGAAAACAGACTGTTTCTATGGAGGTGTTCTTGAAACAGCCAGTTTCTGTGGAGGTGTTCGTGAAACAGCCAGTTTCTATGAAGGTGTTAGTGAAAACAGACTGTTTCTATGGAGGTGTTCGTGAAACAGCCAGTTTCTATGGAGGTGTTCGTGAAACAGCCAGTTTCTATGGAGGTGTTAGTGAAAACAGACTGTTTCTATAGAGGTGTTGGTGAAAACAGCCTGTTTCTATAGAGGTGTTAGTGAAAACAGCCTGTTTCTATAGAGGTGTTAGTGAAAACAGACAGTTTCTATGGAGGTGTTCGTGAAACAGGTAGTTTCTATAGAGGTGTTCCTGAAACAGCCAGTTTCTATGGAGGTGTTCGTGTGAACAGCCTGTTTCTATAGAGGTGTTAGTGAAAACAGCTTGTTTCTATAGAGGTGTTAGTGAAAACAGCCTGTTTCTATAGAGGTGTTAGTGAAAACAGCCTGTTTCTATAGAGGTGTTAGTGAAAACAGCCTGTTTCTATAGAGGTGTTCGTGAAACAGCCAGTTTCTATAGAGGTGTTAGTGAAAACAGACTGTTTCTATGTTGGTGTTCGTGAAACAGCCAGTTTCTATGGAGGTGTTCGTGAAACAGCCAGTTTCTATAGAGGTGTTAGTGAAAACAGACTGTTTCTATGTAGGTGTTCGTGAAACAGCCAGTTTCTATGGAGGTGTTCGTGAAACAGCCAGTTTCTATAGCGGTGCTAGTGAAAACATACTGTTTCTATAAGGTGTTAGTGAAAACAGACTGTTTCTATAGAGGTGTTAGTGAAGACAGCCTGTTTCTATAGAGGTGTTCGTGAAAACAGCCATTTTCGTTAGAGGTGTTAGTGAAAACGGACTGTTTCTATGGAGGTGTTCGTGAAACAGCCAGTTTCTATAGAGGTGTTAGTGAAAACAGGCTGTTCATATGGACATTTTAGTGTAAACAGGCAGTTTCTGTGAATATGTTAGTAAAACAGGCTGTTTCTACGAATATGTTAGTAAAGCAGGCTGTTTCTATGAATATGTTAGTAAAGCAGGCTGTTTCTATGGACATTGTTTAGTGTAAACCGTCTGTTTCTATGGACGTGTTAGTTTAAACAGGCTGTGTCTATGGACATTTTAGTGTACAAGTGCTATTTCTTATTAAGGTAGTAGTGTAAATAGGCTGTTTTTATTGAGGTGTTATTGAAAACAGGCTGTTTCTATGGAGGTGTTAGTGAAAACAGGTTTTTTCTATGAAGGTGTTAGTGTAAACAGCCTGTTTCTATGGAGGTGTTAGTGAATACATGCTGTTTATATGGACATTTTTGTGTAAGCAGCCTGTTCATATGGTTTCTTATGTTAGTGAAAACAGCCTGTTCCTATGGTTTCTTATGTTAGTGAAAACAGCCTGTTTCTATGATTTCTTATGTTAGTGAAAACAGCCTGTTTCTATGGTTTCTTATGTTAGTGAAAACAGCCTGTTTCTATGGTTTCATATGTTAGTGAAAACAGCCTGTTCCTATGGTTTCTTATGTTAGTGAAAACTGCCTGTTCCTTTGGTTTCTTATGTTAGTGAAAACAGCCTGTTTCTATGGTTTCTTATGTTAGTGAAAACAGTCTGTTTCTATGGTTTCTTATGTTAGTGAAAATAGCCTGTTCCTATGGTTTCTTATGTTAGTGAAAACAGCCTGTTCCTATGGTTTCTTATGTTAGTGAAAACAGTCTGTTCCTATGGTTTCTTATGTTATTGAAAACAGCCTGTTCCTATGGTTTCTTATGTTAGTGAAAACAGCCTGTTTCTATGGTTTCTTATGTTAGTGAAAACAGTCTGTTCCTATAGTTTCTTATGTTAGTGAAAACAGCCTGTTCCTATGGTTTCTTATGTTAGTGAAAACAGCTTGCTTCCAAGTGGCTGTAAAGAGGTTTTTTACGAAAAAAGAGTGGGTGGGTTGGAAGGGGGGGGGGGGGGAATAAAGAGAGCGAGAAAGGGATAGATTTTCATATTTCGATTCGCTCCCTAGATAAGACCAGAAATCATGAGAATTGATGCAGATGGCAATAACCAAATAACAATAGGAGAAATACCTCTACTAGACGTACAATCGTACATATATCTGGGCAGTAATATAGATAAGGAAGGAGGAAAAGAGAATGATACCAAAATAAAAACAAAATAGTAAGAGGGGCGTTCGTTGCACTAGGAAATATATGGAAATCCAAAGAAATTAAGTTAAATACAAAAGTAAAAACGTGCAATCCCAATGTTAAATAAATCCTATTATATGGCTGTGAAACATGGAGAACAGCAAACAATAATAACAAAGATACAGACCTTCATTAATGGATGCTTGCGCAGAATAAAAGGATGGAGATGTCAGGACAAAATCACTAACATAGAATTATGGAAAAGTACCAGTCAAATACCAGTGGTTAAATAGATACAACGGAGACGATGACGCTAGACGCTAGGGGACACACTGCGGAAACCAACTGAGAGTATTACTCGACAGGCCCTTTTTGAAATACCCAGGGGAAGAGACAAAGATAAAGACCAAAATATTCTTGGAGAAGACAGATGGAAGCAGAGATGAAGATGATGGTGAAGACAAGGAATAATATTAAAAGAATGGCACGAAACAGAAAGGCTAGGAAAGCGTTTGCTGCAGGCCTATGAAAGGTAAAAGAGAGTAGAGAGAGAGAGAGAGAGAGTGAGAGAGAGAGAGAGAGAGACATATATGTATATATTAATTCCCTACACGCTTTGTCAGATTGGGTTGTTTGATCTCATAGAGATCCAATGGAAGCTCGATCAGTTCTAGTTCGCTGTTCTAACGCCAGTTAGTCCACCATTAAGTTGCTAGTTACTGACAGCTCATGCTCTCATTGTCCTGTATCTTTGGCTCAGAAGTAAAGACATAATCAAGAACAACATACACGGAGAGGCAGACCAGTTTGAGAGTCATTTCTCTAATTTAAGAACATCATCATCATGTGCCATACCGTTTGGCGTAGGCGATCATGTTCTTCCACAATTTTCTATCTACCGTGCATCGTATTAATTCTCTTGTTGACTGTTTTCCATGCCGTGACACATAGACCTAGTATTTTCTCTCTTTGTCGTCCACGATCTCAACTTCCTCATTGGTCTTTAAAGCTGTCCAGGAAACTTTCAACATTCTTCAGAGAAATCCCATCTCTGTGGCCTCTAGTAGTCTTTTAATTGAGTTATGTGCGGGTCATCAGCATTGCACTCCGAACATGTCCATAGGTGCTCAGATCCCTTCCTCAGCAATTCCCTCAGTGTCCAGCGACTGACGACTCCAGTTCTATGTTGGTTGATAAGTCTTCTTACACGGCCACTAAGTTTCTCATTTCTGGCTGTGCCCATCTTAACTCCCATTTCCATCATCCGAAGAAGTGACGTGGATCTGTGTTTGTCGAAGTCCTGTGCTTTTCCAACATCTCGAAGGGCATTGATGTTGTTACCTTTTAATTTGTTTGTTTACTGTCCGTGATTCGCTTCCATAGGTCAGAATTGGCTCTTTATAGAGCATCGATGATCTTCCTTCCTCACTTCTATTGACATAGACTTATTTTACTAAATCATTTAAAAACAAATGGAAGAAAAAATAAGATACCACTTCTTGTAATCGCTTTTAATGTAAAAAAAGAAGTAAGATGTATATTACATTATATCTGGGAAGAAACAAAAATAACAAATCAACCAAAGTAACAAACAACTGTGGAACATACTAGGAGAAAAGAAACAATATATATATAGAGAAAAAACGGTATAGTTAAAGCTACACGTAATAAGTGGACAGCACAAATCAGAACGACTTTTCGGCGCAAAGGACTTCAACAGGAACAAACATTCAACACACGAACAAATATTTATTTAAAATAAAAAATAAATAATTTTAAAAAATCGAACTAGAAGGAGAAATGACTTTAGTTATAATCACTAAAAAAAAGTAAATTCTCCACTTGTGGAATATACTACTCGGTAAGCAGCAAACAGAACAGTAACAAATATTAACGGCAAGTTTCGAAAGCTAGAGAGAAATGAAAGGACTAAACAAATGTTCTTCTAATGCCTCTTTGTTATTTCTTGTTCACATCTTGTGTCATGGGGATTAGATAGTAAAGTTAAAGTTTCCCCGTCACGCCAAGTAGCGTATAGGGAATATGCTGTTAGTGACCATGCATTTTTACAGAGTTTCAGCACATGATTTTTGTGCTAATGTGGTCGGTATTACGCCCGTGCCGCTTTACTTTCCCAGAAAAAAATCCGGTACCCATTTAAGGCTGGGTGAACCCGGAAGCCGTCGGTTGGGATCAAAACCTACCTCTCGTCCTTTGCAGTCCAGTTCACTAACCGCTGAGCTATCGCGGCTCATGTGGATTGGGTGGTCTGCAAGTAAGATGTCGACCTTTGGACAAGAACATCTTCGGTTCGAATCCCGCAGCAATCGGTGTGAATTGTTTACTTGGAATCCGTGGTTTGTTCGCGGGTTTACCTACCCTCTCTTTGTGGTTATGGAGATCTGATGTCTAGCCATCTCGGATAGGGACGAAAAACAGTTGGTCCCATTTAAACTCTGCGCACGTTAAGGAATCACTGGCAGTTAAAAGTCGACAAGAGTAAGCCAGAATGTTGTCCGGGCAAATCTTGTAAGCAAATCTACCCAAATTGAAGTCGGATATTTGGGCCGAAAGGCGCAGTTATCGTTGCTTGTCGTAGACTAGCGACACAGCAAATCAACGCCCACTTAACGGATGAACGATAAGAAGAAGAAAGAAATATCGCATGTCGCTTCTATTGCTTTGTTTCAAATAAAACATCCAAGACATCATAAGCATCAGGCCAGAAAGTGCTCGATGACTCATAGCTGACTGTTTGCATTAAGATCAGCTATTCTTCTTTCTTCTTTTCTCTTTTCACTGAAACTTAAAAGGTGTCGTGGTTTATATCATTTGTCGTTCTCGAGCTGCTCGAATTGTCTGAATTAGTGATTTTCCTTTGTTGTTACTTATCTCTGTCACTGCATCTATCCATCTTGTTCTGGGTCTTCCTCTTGGTCTTTTCCCATGCACTATTGAGAAGAACGCCCTTGATGGTGATTGGTGAGGATTCATTCTGACCAGGTGGCCAAACTAGCTATTCATCATCATCATTGAGTGCCGTCTCCGCAACGAAGGTTGGCTACCATGGAGCGCCATTTGCTCTATCTCTTGCTTTGATGGTGCAGGTTGTCATCGGTTGATTTGTCCATCTTTTGATGTTACTCGTCCATGTTAATCTTGGTCTGCCTCTGCCTCTTTTACCTTGTATTTTCCCCTCCAGGATCACTTTCAGTAGGCTGTTGTGTCTTTTAACATGGCCTAAGAATCGCATTTGTCTTGTTCTAATTGTGTTCAGAAGTTCTCTTTTCATTTTTAGTTGTTTTAAGACTTTGTCATTTGTTTTCTTTTCCTTCCATCCAATTCTACCTATTCTTCTATATATCCACATTTCAAAGGCTTAAATTCTCTGTTCTGTTTTCTTGTCTAATGTCCATGTTTCAGCACCATATAGGAATATTGAGAAGATGTAACATTTTGCTATTCTTAGTTTTAGCTCTGGTGTTATTTGTTTTGATGTTAGTATGTCCTTCATGACATTAAAATTACTTTTTGCCATTCCTATTCTTTTGTTTATTTCAGTTGTACATTTTCCATCACTGGTTATAGTATGTCCAAGGTAGTTATAGTTCTGAACTGTCTCAAGGTCTATTCCTTCAATTTTGATATCCACTTGTGGGTTTTGAGTATTTTCTTTGTTTATGATCATAGTTTTAGTCTTTTTGATATTCATATCTAGTCCATATTTTTTGCTTGTCGTGTTTATTTCATTAAGTAATTGTTGTAGGTCTTTAGGATTTTCTGCTAGTAGTACAGTATCGTCAGCATATCTTAGGTTATTGATTATCTTTCCATTAATTTGTAGGCCTGGCATCTCTATGATGTTTTTAAAGATTTGCTCAGTGTATAGATTGAACAAGCTTGGTGATAGGATGCATCCTTGTCTTACTCCTCTTTTTATATCAATGGGTGTAGAGAACTCTTTGTTATATTTTATTATTGCTGTTTGCTCCCAGTATAGATTGCATATTAGTCGTATATCCATGTCATCTAGATGTATCTCTTTTAGGCATTCTATAAGTTGTTTGTGGTGTACTCTATCAAAAGCTTTGGGTAGTCTATGAAGCAGGCATATATTGGTTTGTTTACTTCTGTGTATTTTTCGATTAATGTTCTCATGCAGAATATGGCTTCTTTTGTCCCGCTATTTTTCCTAAATCCAAATTGCTGCTCATCTAATTCAGTATTGATTTTATTCTGAATCCTTCCTTGTATAACTTTTAGCAAGATTTTTGTAACATGGCTCATTAGGCTTATTGTTCTAAAGTCACTGCATTCAACTGCACCATTCTTTTTAGGCAATGCAATGAAAGTTGATGTTTTTAGTTCATTTGGTATGTATCCTGTGTGGTATATGTCGTTGCATATGTCTGTAATCACTTCAATGCCAAAATCTTCAAGTGCCTGTATCATCTCTATCTGTATGCTTTCAGGTCCTGCTGCTTTTCCCCTTTTCATTGTTTTTATAGCTTTTTCCACCTCAGATTTTAAGATTTTATAGCCTGATGTACATTTTATAACTGGTTTCTTGTCCCTTTGATCATGAAATAGTTCTGTTATATATTCCTGCCATCTATCTATGATATCCTTATTGTCTGTTAGCATTTTTCCTTTTTTGTCTGCAATGCATCCACCTTCTGTGGCTTTTTTATTTTTATTAGTCATTCTCTTTATTTCTGTGTGCATTCCTCTTAGGTCTTGTTTGCTTTCCATAGTTTCTATTTCTCTACATTTTTGGCTGAGCCAGTCTTCTTTTGCCTTTTTGCACATTTTGCGTATCTCATTATCTATTTTATTGTATTGGGCAGTGTTCTTCGCTTGTCTCCTTTCTTCCATTTTTTCTAAGATGGTGTTAGTTATCCATTTTTGTTTTTTGTTCTTTTCTCTTTTGGGTAAGGTGTCGCAGGCTTTGTGTATGCTTTTCTTTATGCATTGCCATTTGGTTGTTACTTTTTCATCAGGATTTTCTCTTCTGTATTGTTCAATTCCTTCCTCTAGCAGCTTCTGGTATGTGTTCTTTACTTGTATTGTATAGGTATCTTTAATATCTTTTTGATTTAAAGCTGTTATGTCGAGTGGGTTTGTTGATGAATCAGATTTTGCTTGTTTCTCTTTAGTTTGATTTTCATTTTAATCATTACAGGATTGTGATCAGAATTAATATCTGCTCCTGGGTAGGTTTTGGCTTTCTTTACGCTGTTACAGAACCTTTCTTTTATCATTATGTAATCTATTTGATTCCTCTTCCTATCTCCAGGGCTTTTCCATGTGTATAGTTTCCTTTTCTCTTGCTCAAAGTAGGTGTTACATATTATCAGCCTGTTTTCTTCACAGAATTGTATTAATCTTTCTCCTCTGTCATTTCTTTTTCCTAAACCATGATTTCCTATAATTGTCTTATATCTACCTTTTCCTACTTTAGCGTTCATGTCACCCATTACAATCAAGATGTCTGAAGATTTCACTTGCTTCATAACTTTATTTAGGTCTTCATAGTATGCCTCTATTTGTTCATCTGTGTAGTCTTGAGTAGGTGCATATGTCTGTATTATTGCTATGTCGAATGGTTTTGCTTTCAACTTGAGTAGTATAATCCTATCACTGTATGTCCAGTGGGTACTTATATATTTTTGTAGCTCTCTTTTTATCAGTATTCCTACCCCCTTTGATGTTCTGTTGTGTTTCCTGAGTATATAAATGTATATTTTTCGTCTTCAATGTACCCACATTCTTTCCATCTAGTCTCTGATATGCCTAAAATATCTATATTTATTCGTTCTGCTTCTTGAATCAGATTTTCCAATTTCCCTTGTTGATATAGAGTCCTAACATTCCAAGTACTTATTTTAAGATCTTTCCTCCGACATAAGTTCGAATTTCTCCGACTCTCCATGGCTTCCTCTGGACTGGTACGTGATGAGGCTCCAATCTCTTTCACGGTGGTCAGCCATGTTCGTCTTTCGTGTTCTGAACATGCCTCTTGTGTACCACACACTTTGCTGTTTTCGCTTTCTGGGCCGTTGATCATTCTTGATTCCTCCGCCTCCATCCACCGTCACAGACTTTTCACATAAGGGTTGAACATACCCGTTTTTCCGTTGACATTTTTGTCAAACCATGTGCTTGCCTATCGAACCGCTAACTCACAACACAAAGAAGAATATAGGAGAAGGAGGAGGAGGAGAGAAGAGAAAGAAGTAGAAGGTGGAGGAGAAGGAGGAGGAGGAGAGAAGAGAAAGAAGTAGAAGGTGGAGGAGGAGGAGAGAAGAGAAAGAAGTAGAAGGTGGAGGAGGAGGAGGAGAGAAGAGAAAGAAGTAGAAGGTGGAGGAGGAGAGAAGAGAAAGAAGTAGAAGGTGGAGGAGAAGGAGGAGGAGGAGAGAAGAGAAAGAAGTAGAAACTAGCTATTAACAGTTGATAAAAATCTTACTCCGCCCACCTGTGTTGATTGTGGTAACTTTCTGATCAATTGAGTAGGGAGCTGTTGGAAAAGCAAACCCGGGCACGCTGAAAGCGGATATGGTAGGTTGAATGGCGAATATGTTAAGGTTGCTGTAAACCACAAAACAACTCGTCTACGTCCACTTTTAGCGTCCATTTAAGGAAGGACGATGAAGGAAAGTAGTTGTCGATCAATCGCTGAAGAAGTAGAACGGGAAGAAGAAGAAGGATAAAGGGGAGGAGGAAGAAATGAAGATGAAGACTGAGGAGGAAGAAGAGAAGAACAAGAAACGAAGGAGAAGAAGAAGAAGGTGGAGGAGGAGGTGAGAAGAGAAAGAAGTAGAAGGTGGAGGAGGAGGAGAGAAGAGAAAGAAGTAGAAGGTGGAGGAGAAGGAGGAGGAGGAGAGAAGAGAAAGAAGTAGAAGGTGGAGGAGGAGGAGAGAAGAGAAAGAAGTAGAAGGTGGAGGAGGAGGAGAGAAGAGAAAGAAGTAGAAGGTGGAGGAGAAGGAGGAGGAGGAGAGAAGAGAAAGAAGTAGAAGGTGGAGGAGAAGGAGGAGGAGGAGAGAAGAGAAAGAAGTAGAAGGTGGAGGAGAAGGAGGAGGAGGAGAGAAGAGAAAGAAGTAGAAGGTGGAGGAGGAGGAGAGAAGAGAAAGAAGTAGAAGGTGGAGGAGGAGGAGAGAAGAGAAAGAAGTAGAAGGTGGAGGAGAAGGAGGAGGAGGAGAGAAGAGAAAGAAGTAGAAGGTGGAGGAGAAGGAGGAGGAGGAGAGAAGAGAAAGAAGTAGAAGGTGGAGGAGAAGGAGGAGGAGGAGAGAAGAGAAAGAAGTAGAAGGTGGAGGAGGAGGAGAGAAGAGAAAGAAGTAGAAGGTGGAGGAGGAGGAGGAGAGAAGAGAAAGAAGTAGAAGGTGGAGGAGGAGAGAAGAGAAAGAAGTAGAAGGTGGAGGAGAAGGAGGAGGAGGAGAGAAGAGAAAGAAGTAGAAGGTGGAGGAGAAGGAGGAGGAGGAGAGAAGAGAAAGAAGTAGAAGGTGGAGGAGAAGGAGGAGGAGGAGAGAAGAGAAAGAAGTAGAAGGTGGAGGAGGAGGAGAGAAGAGAAAGAAGTAGAAGGTGGAGGAGGAGGAGAGAAGAGAAAGAAGTAGAAGGTGGAGGAGGAGGAGAGAAGAGAAAGAAGAAGAGGGAGAATAAGAAGCTGTTGAAGAACAAGGGATGAATGAGGAGAAGAAGAAGAAGAAGAAGAAGGTCATGGAATTGTAGAAGAAACAGAAGCAGAAGGAAATAACGAACTTTACTATTTATTATGGGTTCTATTTATACTTCTTAAATGTTAATTTCTAATTATTCTTTTTTCATCGGGTCCCGCATCTTCTTTTAACATTTCGGCGCCCACTTTCAAACATAACGTGAGATTTGCCAGTCTTTTACAAGGGTCATTGAGTGTACAGTAGATAAGTATCACTCGTGGCCTAGTCGGCGCCAGTAGTTCCTAAAGTGGACGCGTGGTCTCTGGATGATTCCAATCTCCGCCGGCGAGTGTCACCTCTCGGAGGCGTCCTTGGCTCCTAAGTGGTCCTCGTGGTCTGTCAAGTGTGAAGATCAGTCGTTTTGGCTGCTCGCCTACCAGTTGTGTTTGTCCAGTTTTAACACTGTAGACCATAGATGGCCAAATGGCGGCCCGCGGGCCAGATCCGGCCCTCAGTCAACCTGAAGTTGGCCACCTCTGCTGTAGACTCTGTGGGAGGGAAGAGTCGTTAAGAGTTAAATTATGAGTTCGAGTGTTTTATTGGCTGCGAGAACCAGTCAAGAGGCGCCCGATGATGCTCAATTTAAATATATATACGAAGGCGGAGAAGGGTCTGACAGTAGTAGAGCTGGAAGATGCCAGTGACACATAGCTGATGGCGCCAGCATTGGTGAACCAGAACCACCCAGACCCTACTTCACCTCTTCGCGGTGCCTATAGTGACACACTAAGCAGCATAGTCTGCCCACACGAATAAGGATCGAAAATGGAAGGAAACCCAGTACTCAAAAGCGCCGTTCTGAAGTCGGATGTCTTGGGCCGAAAGATGCAAACAAACCACAGTACAACTATATACACCAACTTAACATCCTTTTGATGACGTTTGACGTAGAGGGCGATCCATTTCTTTAGAAGGCATCATGAATCTCACAGGGGTGGCGACTGCTCTAGAAATATAAATTGTTAATACATAATATACGGTAACGAATTCGCTGAGACTGAAGAAGCCATACAATGAATATGATGAGAACGACTTCTCGCTGAATGTTGACGTCATGATCAGTGACTCAGCACTGAATAAAGCTACGAGTGTCCGGCTCAAACTGCTCATCTCTTTGGGCCGTTGGTCAGGCATCCGTGCGCTGGGCCGCGTTCTCTCAAAAGATGTATCCACGTATAGTGAAGTCTATACGGTAGTAAAGATGTGTCCACGTATAGTGGAGGCTATACGGTAGTAAATATGTGTCCACTTATAGTGGAGGCTATACGGTAGTAAAGATGTGTCCATGTATAGTGGAGGCTATACGGTAGTAAAGATGTGTCCACTTATAGTGGAGGTTATACGGTAGTAAAGGTGTGTCCACTTATAGTGGAGGTTATACGGTAGTAAAGATGTGTCCACTTATAGTGGAGGTTATACGGTAGTAAAGGTGTGTCCACATATAGTGAAGACTATACGGTAGTAAAGGTGTGTCCACATATAGTGAAGACTATACGGTAGTAAAGATGTGTCCACTTTTAGTGAAGGTTATACGGTAGTAAAGATGTGTCCACTTATAGTGAAGGTTATACGGTAGTAAAGATGTGTCCACATATAGTGAAGGCTCTACCCTCTACTCCCCTACGACAGTAATAATACTGCTATGGGGGATACCTTTACCGCACTAATCTTTTTTCTACTGTTATCCGTCAGGTTGAGCTTAGCCTGACTCTCTTTCACACCCCCCCCCCCACCAAAAAAAAAAATAAATAAATAGGGAAAACAATAGTATGGGTAAAGCTTTAAGTAATTAAAGAACGATACAATTAAACGACGTTTCAGCTCAACAGGCTTTCTGCAGGAGCAAACAATATACACAGATATGTAAGGAAATAAAATTAGTCCTACATAAGTAAAAAAAAAAAAAAAAGTAAAGAGCCCCGTCACACCAAGTGGCGTATATGGAATATGGTGTTAGTGACCATACATTTTACAGACTTTCAGCACATGATTTTTGGGGGAATGTAGTCCGTATTACGCCAGTTCCGCTTTACTTTCTCAGAAAAAAAAAATCTGGTACCCATTTAGGGCTGAGTGAACCCGGAAGCCGTCGGTTGCGATCGAACCCTACCTCTTGTCCTTTGTTGTCCAGTTCACTAACCACTGAATTATCGCGGTTCCCTAGTCCTACATAGCTAACTAATAATGAAGCATCTAAAACACAATAATTCCTAATAAAAATTAAGAATTAACAAACTATAATGAAAATGTTTCCCCTGTGTACAGTGCTGTGGCCAGAAGGAAAATGAACGAGGGCTAAGTCCGCGCTGTATACCCGGTAAGTTGGCCACTTCATTCACCTCTCCTTCGCAGTCTCTTCGGAGTCAGCAGCAGTGGCAGTTATTATGATACTCTCTGGGTCTTCTCTGATCCAATGACCTATCCAGCTACAGCATCTGTCTGATACATCCCTCCTCCCCCTTTCCATGTGTATATATTCGCCTCTTGGACGCACCTCCTCAGCAATTCTTGTTTACTTATTTTGTGTCGCTTAATCTATAGTTAGAGACAATGGCTGCGATCACCGACTAGCACAGTCACTGCCAAGAAGGAAAGGAATGGCAAACTACCTTCTTAAATTGCCTTGAATAATCATGACACATCACAACCTTCTATTTACAGCTAACGACGTTAATGGGGGCTTCATAGCCACCTCGTCCGGTAGGGAGCGTCATGTGCTACAGGTGACACCCGATCGTCATCAAGCAACTGTATGCAAGATCAAAAATAAAGAGACACTAGCAATAGGAACCTGGAACATTAGATCAGCATTCCAGGTTGGAAAACTAGAAAACATCAGTCAAGAAATGAAGAGAATGAAATTGAACATCTTGGGACTATGTGAAATGAGATGGACAGGGGCAGGATTATTACAACGCGACAGTGGAAATGTAATTTACTCTAGGGGAACCACACACGAAAGAGGAGTAGGCATCATGTTAGATAGAGAAAGAAGCAAAACAGTGAAAGGATTTTGGCCAGTATCAGACAGAATTCTGCTAGTAAAATTGAGAGGTAGACCAATGGATATCAACATAATTCAAGTTATGCACGAACAAGTAACAGCGAAGAAGAAGACACTGACACTTTTTATGAAGAACTAGAGGCGACCATGGAACAGTGTAAATCTCAAGAAATAACTATTATATCAGGGGATTTCAATGCACAGGTAGGAACAGCTAAAGTGCAAAATGTGACTGGGGGGCATGGCCTTGGAGAGACGAATGATAGAGGGGATAGATTGATAGATTGGGCAAAGACACATAAAATGATTATAGGTAACACCTTGTTCAAACAACACCCTAGGCGACTATGGACATGGCAAAGCCCAGACAAAAAAGCACACAATCAAATTGATTTTATACTGGTACAGAGAAGATTTAGGAATGGGCTAACGTCTGTTAAAACAAGGTCAGGAGCAGATTGTAATAGTGACCATGTACCAGTAGTTGGAAAGATAAGAATAAAACTGCGGAAGGCACAGAAATCACCAAGAAATATAAAATTAGAACTAGATATGCTAAGAGTAGATAAACAGATGAGTGATAAATACAGCATGATAGTACAAAATAGATATAATGCTATTGAGAAAATACAGGACATCCAGGAGCAGTGGGAAATGCTCAAACAATCGATTTAGCAAACATCAAAAGAAGTAATACCAGTGACTAAAAGAATCAACAAAAAGAAATGGATGACAGAAGAAATATTACAACTAATGGACAAAAGAAGAAAACATAAGAAAGAAGAACGAGCGTACAAAATATTGCACAAAGAGATCCAAAACAAGTGCAGAGAAGCAAAGGAAGGATGGTTAAAACAGAAATGTGAAGAAATGGAAAAACAACAAAAGAAAGACCCAAAATTTATGCACAATCAGTTAAATGAATTAACAGGAAGAAAAGAAGTAAAAGTTTCAGGATGTGTGAAATCAAAGGAAGGAAATATAATAATGGGACAAGAGAAGACAATGGAAAGATGGACAGAATATATCAGTCAACTCTATGATGATGAAAGACCAGAATTAAACAATTCAAATGAAGACACAGGACCACCAATAATGCAGAGTGAAGTGAACGACGCAATTCAACACATGAAAAGAGGCAAAGCTCCAGGTCCTGACAATATAACAATCGAAGAGATAAATGCATTAGGAGAGTTGGGAGCACAAGTCATAACAAAATTACTCAATGACATATATAACACTGGACACATACCCGAAGATCTACTAAAATCTATCTTTGTAGCCATACCGAAGAAGTCAGGCGCCACTGATTGTGAAGACCATCGAACTATTAGTCTCATGAGCCATATGACTAACATATTACTAAGAATAATCATGAGACGTGTGAGGAACAAAATAAAACCAGAAATAAGTGAGGAACAATGTGGATTTGTGGAAGGAAAGGGCACCAATAATGCAATATACATCTTAAGGACATTGATAGAAAGATCTATAGAGGTAAAGAAAGATCTATATATGTGCTTTATAGACTACACGAAAGCATTTGACAAAGTAAAGCATGTGGAAATAATAAATATGCTGGAGAAATTAAACATTGATGGCAAGGATCTGCGAATCATAAAAAAATATGTACTGGCAACAAACAGCAGCTATACGAATTAACAACCAAACAGGACAATTCCAATATATAAAACAAGGCGTCAGACAAGACTGTGTTCTGTCGCCGGATTTGTTTTCACTTTACAGCGAATATATTATGAGATCATTAGTAGACAAAAAATGAATTGAAGTCAACGGTCACAACATAATAATTTGTGATATGCGGATGACACAGTCTTAATAGCAGAGACAGAGAACGAACTACAAGAAATGATAGACATAATAGTAGAAGAAAGCAACAAGAAAGGTCTCAGTCTGAATAGTAAGAAAACAGAAGTAATGGTTATATCGAAGAAACAATCATCACCATCATGCAGCATAAAAATAAACGAGACAAATCTAAAACAAGTGCAACGTTTCAAATACTTGGGCACAATAATTACATCAGATGAGAGATGCACCACAGAAATAAAAAGCAGAATAGCTCAGGCCAAAATAGCATTTAAGAAAATGAAAAATATCTTATGCAACAAATCTGTCAATAAAAATGAGAAAGAGAGTTCATCAGTGCTATATAGAACCAATTCTGACCTATGGAAGCGAATCATGGACAGTAGACAAACAAATGAAAAGACGGTTAGAGGCCACAGAGATGGGATTTCTCAGAAGAATGTTGAGGGTTCCCTGGACAGATAAAAAGACCAATGAGGAAGTTCTCAAAGAGGCCAACACAAAAAGGGAGCTCTTAAAAAACATCAGAAAGAAGCAATCAACATTTTTCGGGCACATCATGAGAAGAGGAAAGTTGGAATACTTGGTTACAACTGGCAAAATAAAAGGAAAGAGAGATCGCGGACGACAAAGAGAGAAAATACTGGATAGCTTGGTGTCATGGCATGGAAAACAGTCAACAACAGAACTGATACGATGCACTGTAGATAGAAGATTGTAGAGGGACATGATCGCCTACGCCAGCCGGCAGGGTACATGATGATGATGATGAATCTATAGTTGCCTAATCTATAGTCGCCTAATCTATAGTCGCATAATCTATAGTCGCCTAATCTATAATCGCCTAATCTATAGACACCTAATCTATAGTCGCCAAATCTTTAGTCGCCTAATCTATAGTCGCCTAATCTATAGTCGCCTAATCACTATGTGAGAATTTTCTTTAGGCAGGTTGCATTCTTCACAACGTTCGCCCGTTAAGGTGGTTTTCTTACGTTGTGTCGCTAGTTTACGTCATAGCCGCAATATCTTCGACTTTCGGCCCGACGCATCCATCTTCAGCATGGATGTGTAGATTTGCTTAACAATATTTTGCCCGGACAGAGGCAATTTTGGCCTGATCTTTTCGACTTTTAACTGCCAAGGGTTCTTTAACGTGCGTGAATGTACATGGGGCCTCCTTTTTTCCCAGAGAGGGCTAGAAATCGGATCTACCTATCCAGAGACAGGGGGATGGTATAAACACGAAGAAACCACAGGTTCGGTTTTGGATAATTTACAAGCGCTTGTGCTTGGGAATCGAGCCCGGGACTTTCTTGTCCAGAACCTCAAGACCACCCAGTTCCCCTGCCAGGTTGTGTTAAATGATCTGATCATAGCTTGACTTTTCCACCGTTGTTCTCTAGCGTTGTATATGGGCACTGGCAGCACAATTACTTGACTTTATTTCACTTGTCTCCGCCTTTGTTGGCTTCAAGCGGTGAGAAATAAGGAACTGTTTTGACTTAACGACTTTCAAAGTGCATACCACATGACACAGCTCCTGATGCCCAATGTGATTTCTACATGACACAGCTCCTGATGCCCAATGTGCATCCTCCATGACTCAGCTCGTGATGCCCAATGTACATCCTCCATGACTCAGCTCGTGATGCCTAATGTACATCCTCCATGACTCAGCTCGTGATGCCTAATGTACATCCTCCATGACTCAGCTCCTGATGCCCAATGTACATCCTCCATGACTCAGCTCCTGATGCCCAATGTGCATCCACCATGACTCAGCTCGTGATGCCCAATGTACATCCTCCATGACTCAGCTCGTGATGCCTAATGTACATCCTCCATGACTCAGCTCCTGATGCCTGATGTACATCCTCCATGACTCAGCTCCTGATGCCTAATGTACATCCTCCATGACTCAGCTCGTGATGCCTAATGTACATCCTCCATGACTCAGCTCCTGATGCCCAATGTACATCCTCCATGACTCAGCTCCTGATGCCTAATGTACATCCTCCATGACTCAGCTCCTGATGCCCAATGTACATCCTCCATGACTCAGCTCCTGATGCCTAATGTACATCCTCCATGACTCAGCTCCTGATGCCCAATGTACATCCTCCATGACTCAGCTCCTGATGCCTAATGTACATCCTCCATGACACAGCTCGTGATGTTTATTAATGCTCATGAGGATAGGAAAAAAAAATATAAAACTCGAGAAGAAGTCCCAGAGATTGAGTTGAAGATGGATGTAACAGACCACTAAACATTAAAAAGACTAAAACAAAGATTAATAGCAGAGAAACGACACAAAAATATACAAAGGGATATTGAGGTATATGCAAAGAACCTAGATAGAGTTGAAAAATATAGAAATAGTGGACATATTATAACCATTGATAGAAAATGTAAGAAAGAAATTAACAAAAGAAAAACAATGGTAGAAAGCAACTTTAGCACCATGAAAAATATACTCCCATGAAAGCAAATAAGACCAGAACTAAAACTACAAATTGCAAAATGCTATATTTCCTTAACATTCGTGTATGGTGCAGAAACAAGGACAATAAATACAAAATCAGAGAAGGAATTTGAAGCCTTCGAAATGTGGATCTATAGAAAAATGGTGAGAATTGGGTGGAAGGAAAAGAAGACAGACAGTGAAGTTCAATAAGAAAATGGAAAAAAAGAACTCCTTAATACAATTCGAAGAAGAAAACTGAAATTTTTGGGGCACGTGAAGCGACATCTTTCTTTCTAAAAGCCATCTTGGGAGGTGAGGTACAAGGCAGCCAAAGCAGAGGCAGACCAAGACTAATGTGGACTGATAATATTTAAAAATGCACAGATATTTTATATTATATATAATATAGATCGATTATTTGATCCTATAACAACGTGCACCACACTGTCCAGCAAACAATGCTATGGTATACAACCACTTGCACGCTGACTGGTACCTTTAAAAACAATAGAATGAGCTTTTGATTTTTCCGTGACTATGGCACTAGCAAATAATACATTTCTAGCACCAGCTACAGTAAAAGAGGCTAACTGCACACATTATACCAGCTACAGTAACAGAGGCTACCGACACACATTATACCAGCTACAGTAACAGAGGCTACCTGCACACATTATACCAACTACAGTAACAGAGGCTACTGACACACATTATACCAGCTACAGTAATAGAGGTGTCCTGCACCCGTCATATCAGCTACAGTAACAGAGACGCCCTGCACACGTCATACCAGCTACAGTAATAGAGGTGTCCTGCACCCGTTATACCAATTACAGTAATAGAGGTGCCCTGCACCCGTTATGCCAGCTACAGTAATAGAGGTGTCCTGCGCACGTTATACCAGCTACAGTAATAGTGGTGCCCTTGATAACACACGCTATACCAGCTACAGTGACAGAAGTGCCCTGCACACGCTATACCAGCTACAGAAGCAGAGGTACTCTTCACACGCTATACCAGCTACAGTAACAGAAGTGCCCTGCACACGCTATACCAGCTACAGTAGCAGAGTTACTCTTCACACGCTATACCAGCTACAGTAACAGAAGTGCCTGCACACGCTATACTAGCTACAGTAGTAGAGGTACTCTTCACACGCTATACCAGCTACAGTAACAGAAGTGCCCTGCACACGCTATACCAGCTACAGTAACAGAGGTACTCTTCACACGCTATACCAGCTACAGTAACAGAGGTACTCTTCACACGCTATACCAGCTACAGTAACAGAGGTACTCTTCACACGCTGTACCAGCTACAGTAGCAGAGGTACTCTTCACACGCTATACCAGCTACAGTAACAGAGATACTCTTCACACGCTATACCAGCTACAGAAGCAGAGGTACTCTCACACGCTATACCAGCTACAGAAGCAGAGGTACTCTTCACACGCTATACCAGCTACAGAAGCAGAGGTACTCTTCACACGCTATACCAGCTACAGAAGCAGAGGCACTCATAACACGCTATACCAGCTACAGTAGCAGAGGTACTCTTCACACGCTATACCAGCTACAGTAACAGAGGTACTCTTAACACGCTATACCAGCTATAGAAGCAGAGATACTCTTCACACGCTATACCAGCTACAGTAGCAGAGGTACTCTTCACACGCTATACAGCTACAGTAGCAGAGGTACTCTTCACACGCTATACCAGCTACAGTAGCAGAGGTACTCTTCACACGCTATACCAGCTACAGAAGCAGAGGTACTCTTCACACGCTATACCAGCTACAGTAGCAGAGGTACTCTTCACACGCTATACCAGCTACAGAAGCAGAGGTACTCTTCACACGCTATACCAGCTACAGTAGCAGAGGTACTCTTCACACGCTATACCAGCTACAGTAGCAGAGGTACTCTTCACACGCTATACCAGCTACAGTAGCAGAGGTACTCTTCACACGCTATACCAGCTACAGAAGCAGAGGTACTCTTCACACGCTATACCAGCTACAGTAGCAGAGGTACTCTTCACACGCTATACCAGCTACAGTAGCAGAGATACTCTTCACACGCTATACCAGCTACCGTAGCAGAGGTACTCTTCACACGCTATACCAGCTACAGAAGCAGAGGTACTCTTCACACGCTATACCAGCTACAGAAGCAGAGGTACTCTTCACACGCTACACCAGCTAAATAGAGGTAATGATAAAAAAGGTAAACTACGAGACTTGAATGGGCGTCGAAGCTCGGCAATTTTCAACCATAAGTGCTCGGCCGCTTATCCATAAATGTTCGGAGACTTCTGGATAGTGTCGCTTTAAGCATCAAAATTCACGATGCGAGGGGGCATTCCTCACCGTCCCAGAATACTGCGCTGGTACTCCTTTCTGCCAGCGGCTAGGTCGACCGCGGGAGTATTTTTTTCCAAACTACGTGTACAAATGACACTGCTTCTAGCGGGAATCAAATACAGTTTGTCTGAACGTGGGCTTAGCCCAGTTAGGTGGTTTTTCCAACTAGGCTACCGAGGCTCCCAATTAACCATGCGCACGTTATACCAGCTACAGTAACAGAGGTGCCCTGCATACGCCATACCAACTACAGTAACAGAGGTACTCTGCGCACGTTATACCAGCTACAATAACAGAGGTGCCCTGCACACGTTTTACCAGCTACAGCGACAGAGGTTCCCTGCACACGTTTTATCAGCTACAGTAACAGAGGTGGCCTGCACACGTTTTACCAGCTACAGTAACAGAGGTGGCCTGCACACGTTTTATCAGCTACAGTAACAGAGGTGTCCTGCACACGTTTTACCAGCTACAGTAACAGAGGTGCCCTGCACACGTTTTACCAGCTACAGTAACAGAGGTTCCCTGCGCACGTTTTACCAGCTACAGTAACAGAGGTGCCCTGCACACGTTTTACCAGCTACAGTAACAGAGGTTCCCTGCACACGTTTTACCAGCTTCAGTAACAGAGGTGCCCTGCGCACGATGAACTGAGCAGAACCACACGACTTTCACCGGCACCAATCCGATACGATTAGTACCGTACTTCAGCAACGTTTAACTAACAATAGCTATCTTTGAACGTACTTCAGCAACGTTTAACTGACAATAGCTATCTTTGAACGTACTTCAGCAACGTTTAACTAACAATAGCTATCTTTGAACGTACTTCAGCAACGTTTAACTGACAATAGCTATCTTTGAACGTACTTCAGCAACGTTTAACTAACAATAGCTATCTTTGAACGTACTTCAGCAACGTTTAACTGACAATAGCTATCTTTGAACGTACTTCAGCAGCATTTAACTAACAATAGCTATCTTTGAACGTATTGAAGTCTCAATCTATCTACCTTTCGTTCGCCTGAATTATTGTCTGTATCTGCAATGTCATTTCCTGTATACATTTCACTGTCTTTTGTAATTCTTGCAGTGACCCATATTGTTTTGTCTGTAGTGTTGTATCTATGGGCCAATGCTTTTTCCTCAGTTTACTATATTCAGTGCAATCTTGAAGTATGTGTTCAGCAGTCTGGGGCACCTGTCCACATGTACAAGTAGTTGAGGTGCTGAATTTGAATGTTGTATACATATGACTATGGAGTCGATTGTGTCCTGTTCTGAGGCGTATAATGATAACTTTATCCCATCTATTCATATTATGAAAGACATCCTGATTGGGGTTTGTGGTCTTCCGATTGATTTGATTATCTGTTTCTTATGATGGTATGTAACCAGTGCATCTGGTTGTGTGCCTGTTGAACCTTCCTTTGTCTGTCAATGTGTAGGGGAAAGACAAACACGACTACTTTGATCTAGCAAAGTTTGTCCGTGATATACTTTTGTAGCCAGCGGTTTAAAATGTTCTCACAAATTCGAAAAAAAAATGAACAGAACTACAAGAATGGGGCTGGAGAATAGCTACAAAATTGCCAGCGGATTGCAACGTTTTGACAGGAAAATCACTCATACATTTATCCAGTATTTGACACAATCACTTTAATAAGGCTGTGTGGTCATCAAATCATTATCATGAATTATGACACGCATCGCACTAGTATCAAATACTTTCAATAACAGATTAACGGACATCTGGAGATCCAAAGTAATCAGTAAAAAAATAAAACTTAAACTGTTTAACTCCTGTGTGATACCAGTGCTAACATATATAGATGTGATACCATTGTTAACATATAGATGTGATACCATTGTTAAAATATGGATGTGATACCAGTGTTAACGTATGGATATGAAAGTTGGAAATCACCCAGACCTTAGAAAGAAAATTAAATGTCTTTGAAATCAAATGTCTACGCAAGATCTCAAAATATATTTCAAACCAACTGATAACAGTCGAATCTAAACAAGAATATGGATCGAGTTTTATAAGAAGGCAGCTTTGGAAATACATCCGCCTTGTGCTGAGAATGAACGAAGAGAGACTTCCCCATCAGGCACTCATATGGAAACAATCTGGTAAAAGAAAACAAGCCAAGAGAATCGCTACACAGAAACATTACAATGGAAGGCTCAACCATGGGACTAACAAACAACCAAGATCTAGCAGTAAAGTGTCAGTTGTGGAGAACTTTGGTCAAAAGTAGACTTTAGAACGGAATGGCTTCATCTCAGTCAGGATATTACCATATCTGGTCAGCCTCGTTCTAGCAACCAACATAGTGTACGTCCTGATTGTTCATATTGTTCTAGTGAATATGTTGCGTTTCGGAGGGAAAAAAAAGGTGCACAGCTCATAATGCACACTTCCGCGTCGCTGTAATGGCCATCGCGTGCAACACGACTTTCAGGCGCCCGCGTCGAATCTGTGTATACCTACCTCATGATCAGTGAGCGTGGCCCAAGAATTTCTGTCCCAATAAATGAAGACAGGTCAACTCTTTGGGGAAACGTTCGATCCGACCGCAGTCCAGCTAGTGGCAAATTTGCAGTTGGGCACAGATCACATTCCACGTCCCAGGGCAAAGACGAGGCCTAGTACCGTTCCACTTCAATCAGCGATCAGTTAGTTGCGCGCTGCACGAATCTCCTCTCTGTTGCCATTAAGTTATTTAGTTATTGAGTTATTTAGTTATTGAGTTATTTAGTTATTGAGTTATTTGTGGGTCATCATCAGTGCACTCTGAACATGCCCATAGGTGCTCAGCAAGTTTCGAAGTGTCCAGCGACTGACGACTCTACATACTGTCGTCATGATTGATATGGTCGCTGAACGTCGATGCTGTGGATGGTCTAGACTCACGTGCGCTCACTCAGTCGCACACGGTCCAGAACCTGTGTCCACGTTATAGACTGGCCAACTCCAGTCAATTAGCTCTACGGCACGTGGAGGCATCATAGGCGTTTGATTTTCGTCATTTAGAAGCTCACAGAAATAAAATTACGCTTCGTTGACAACGGACTAGTGAAAATACACCACCATCTTGGACGCAATAACCATGTTGACTTTGTGGTCACATGAATGCGACCGGACTACTGTTGTCTCGCAATCGAAAATCCGGACCAGAATGAATAGTTTGAAAACAAAACACCCCAAACAATGCTACCAGTCCCAAACCTGATTTGACTAGGCGGCCATCTTGGCTCGCCGCATCAACCGGAAGTCAATTGTTGTACAGATGAAACGAAGTAAAGGGGTATGTAGGATTCATTAACAGGCGCCTCATAAATCACATTTTTTACATTCACAGTCATTAGCGAGCAGGGCTCAGAATAGAGTGGATAAATCTGAATACAGTTTGTTGATTTTTCAGATAGACTTTGATAGCATACACAGGCGCCGCTTGTGTAATTATTGTGAGTTCTATGGAATTCACAACAAAATACTCCTTCTTTTTTCCATTTGCATCCTCGTTATTGTTTAATGGAAAAGTCCTGGAATAAGTGAATAGATTCAAATGCTTGGAATAAGTGAATAGATTCAAATGCCTGGAATAAGTGAATAGATTCAAATGCCTGGAATCAATAATAAAATCAGATGGCAGGCGCACTGTAGAAATTAAAGGCAGAATAGGATAAGCAAAGACAGAATTCCATCAATTGAAAAACATCTTGTGTCAGATCATTATCAATTAATGTTAGAAAACGTGTCCTAAGTACTGCATAGAACATGTTATACTATATGGAAGCGAATCATAGTAGATAAGTAAGAGAACATTAGAGGCAGCTGAGATGTGGCTTATCAGAAGAATGTTAGGAATACCATGGATAGCAACAATTACAAATTAAGAATGGTTAAAACGAGCAGGAGAAACCAGAAATATCATCAAAATCATAAGGAAGCGACAATCTACATGTATTTGGCATGTTTTGCGGAAAGAAGGCATCGAGAATACTATAACAACAGGCATAAAGAATAGAAAGAAAAGCAGGGGAAACCAAGGAAAACACATATTGAACAGCTTATACAAATGGCATAATAAAAGATCACCGACTAAAATTATGACATGCATGAAAGACTGAGTGAAGTGGTGAGAGATGATCGTCTACACTAACTCGGCATAGCACATGATGATGATAATTATTATTTTTCCCGCTTCATGTGCCAAGGGAGATAACCAAGTTCTGATTCTTGCTCTTATGGCAGCTACAACAAATGGCACTTGATGCTGCTGAGTCTTTGTCTGATGTTGTCACTTCAACATCGTTTGAATTTGCTTCAAGCAGTGGCGTATACTGATTTTGGAGTCTGGGCTACCGCTGACATAATAAATAAAAACATATATTATATTCAATAGGCTAACGTAAAGTAATATTTTCTAATGACTTCACTACATTTTAAATTACTTATTTATGTTAATTACATCCGTCTTGTTTGGGAAGAAAATGTCTTGATGACTTTGTCATTGAAAGTACTGTTTGGTTGGTTTCTCAATGGACATTATTGCCAAACCAGATAAGCGTTCTTGCGTCTGAGTTCAGCGACAATAAGATTTGATCCTCTTGAGAGCAGAAAAAGTTCTTTCAACAGATGCTGATGCGCACAACGTTGTTACAAATAGCTAAGGAAGTTCCGGTAATCAGACAGTTTCACTTTCACTTTGTGATGATTCTGATTGGCTAGAGCTAAAAATAACCCATGAAACCTCATTCATCTAGCAGTAACAACCGGAAATTATTTTGACGGGAATTTTTTAATGTCAAGGTCATTAATACAAGATTCGGATAGAGGAAAAATGTACCGCTGGCTCCTAGAGGTTTCAATGTAGAATAGTTTCGTTTCATTCACAAACGTTATAGTGGCCAGAGGAAAACCTTGCTTTAATAAATGCAAATTAAAGCAAATAGATCATATTGGCCTACGAAATGTGTAATAGAGTATTCGAAAATGTGTAATATAATTATTTAAAAAAAATATAATAAATTATCATTTTCTTTTGCATTTCGTTAATATGCTCAGGCTACCGGCGGTAGCTGCGGTATCATAGAGAATACGCCACTGGCTCCAAGCTAATACCTCTTTCTCTTTATGCCAGGTACTAAACGGCACATCTAGCCATTCTCTCCAGGTTGGCAAACCTTACTTTTAATTGCTTTTTTTTATGTAATTCAATACGACAAGCAAATACAGTATTCCATGGAATCAAAAACATCCTACTTAACAAATCAGTGGCAACTAATTACATTAGAAAACGTGTCCTTATAGTAAAAGAAAGCAAAAATAAAGGACTCTGTTCTCAATAGCAAAAATACAGAAGTAATGGTAGCAACAAACAAAAATACATCACCGTAATGCATAATAAAGAAAAGTGGAACAATATTAAAACAGGTAAATGAATTTAAATATATGGGAACAATGTTAACTTCAGATGGTAGATGTACAGCAGAGGTGAGATGTAGAATCATCATCATCAAGTACCGTGCCAACTGGCGTAGGTGATCATGTCTCTCCACAATTTTCGATCTCGGCAGTTATTTATCATTTCTGTTGTTGACCTTCTGCCCGCCATTCTCTTAAGCTGTCTGTTATTTTTTCTCTTTGCTTCCCTCTATCTCTTCGTCCCTCAATTTTTCCAGTTGTTACAATATATTCCAGTTGTTCTCTTCTCATTACATGGCCAAAAAATGATGATTGTCTCTTCCTAATATTGGGAATTAGCTCTCTTTTTGCTTTGACCTCTCTCAGAACATCTTCATTACTCTTCTTAGTTGTCCATGGTACTCTCAACATCATTCTGTAAAACCACATTTCTACAGACTTCAGTGATTTTCTTGTCTGTTGTCCTATTGTCCATGATTAGCATTCATATGTTAAGACTGGCTCTACATAACATTTAAGAACTCTTTTTCTTGTTTCTATTGTCAAAAATGGATTGCATAGTATCTTCCTCATTTTTTGGAAAGCTGCTTTTGCCTGAGCCATTCTGCATCTCACCTCTTTTGTACATCTTCCGTCTGAGGTTAACAAAGTTCCCAAATATTTAAATTCATGTACCTGTTTTAATATTGTTCCACTTGTCTTTATTTTGCACTGAGGTGATGTCTTTTTCTTTGTTGTTACCATTACCTCTGTCTTTTTGCTATTAAGGTTGAGTCCTTTATTTTTGCTTTCTTTCACTATAATGTCCAACATTTCTTGTAACTCATTTTCACTTTTAGCGATTAAGACTGTATCATCAGCATACCTTAGATTATTTATACTATGACCTCCAATTGTTATTCCGGGCATGCTCCTTATGGATCTTAAAATAATCTCACTATATATATTAAACAAATCTGGTGACAGCACACAACCTTGTCTAACACCCTGTTTTATTTGTTGAAACATTCCTAATTGGTTTCCAGTTCTTATGACCGCTGTTTGTTGCCAGTACATGTTCTTTATTATTCTTAGATCTTTGCTGTCTACGTTTATGCTTTCTAAAATTTTGATTATTTCTTGGTGCTTTGCTTTATCAAATGCCTTGGTGTAATCTATGAAACATAGGTATAGATCTGTTTTCACCACTATGGCTCTTTCTACTAAAGATCTTATGATATATATGGCATTGCTTGTTCCTTTATCTCTAACAAAACCACACTGTTCATCACTAATTTCTGAACTGATTTTGTTTCGCACTCTTCGCATGATGATTCTTAGTAATATCTTAGTCATATGACTCATAAGGCTTATGTTATAAAGAGATGTAGAATGGCTTAGGCAAAAGCAGCTTTCCAAAAACGAAGGAAGATACTATGCAATCCATTTTTGACAATAGAAACAAGAAAAACAGTTCTTAAATGTCAGATGTTGAGCCGGTCTTATGATATGGATGTGAATTATGGACAATAGAAGAACAAACAAGAAAATCACTGGAGGCTGTAAAAATGTGGTTTTACACAAGAATATTAAAAATGACATGGGCAGCTAAGAAGAGTAAAAAAACGTCTCTGAAAGAGACGAATTGGCACAATTTAAGGTTTCTATACAGCTGAAGATAAAGAGGATAAGTCGTCAGGAGAACTAGAAGACGTGAGGTTAACATTTATACTGCTAAACTATAAGTGTAAGCAATTAAACTATAAGTGTAAACAATTAAGCTATAAGTGTAAACAATTAAGCTTTAAGTGTAAACTATTTATTTATAAGTGTAAACAATTAAGCTATAAGTGTAAACAATTAAACTATAAGTGTAAACAATTAAGCAACAAGTGTAAACAATTAAGCTACAAGTGTAAACAATTAAGACATAAGCTATAAGTGTAAACAATTAAGCTATAAATGTAAACTTTTAAGCTATACGTGTAAACAATTAAGCTACAAGTGTAAACTATTCATGTTTCGACTGAGACTCTATTAATGAAGGATAATATAATTATGATTTTTGCACCGGTGTGGTTGCCGGAGCCCAGACCAGGGTCCAGGGAGAAGGTAATATAGCAACTATCAGCCGCCACGCTTGTCGTCAGGGAGAAGGGAATATAGCAACTATCAGCCGCCACGCTTGTCGTCAGGGAGAAGGTAATATAGCAACTATTAGCCGCCACGCTTGTCGTCAGGGAGAACGGAATATAGCAACTATAAGGCCGCCACGCATGTCATCAGGGAGAAAGGAATATAGAGCCAATATCAACCGCCATGCATGTCATCAGGGAGAAGGGAGTATAGCAACTATCAGCCGCCACGCATGTTATCAGGGAGAAAGGAATATAGCAACTATTAGCCGCCACGCATATCATCAGGAAGAAGGGAATATAGAGCCACTATCAGTCGCCACAAATGTCATCAGGGAGAAGGGAATATAGAGCCAATATCAGCCACCACGCTTGTCGTCAGGGAGAAGGTAACATAGCAACTATCAGCCGCCACGCATGTCATCAGGGAAAAGGGAATATAGAGCCACTATCAGCCACCACGCTTGTCGTCGGGGAGAAGGGAATATACAGCCACTATCAGCCACCACGCTTGTCGTCGGAGAGAAGGGAATATAGAGCCACTATCAGCCACCACGCTTGTTGTCGGGGAGAAGGAAATATAGAGCCACTGTCAGCCACCTCGCTTGTCATCAGGGAGAAGGGAATATAGCAACTATCAGCCGCCACGCATGTCATCAGGGAGAAAGGAATATAGCAACTATTAGCCGCCACGCATATCATCAGGAAGAAGGGAATATAGAGCCACTATCAGCCACCACGCTTGTCGTCAGGGAGAAGGTAACATAGCAACTATCAGCCGCCACGCATGTCATCAGGGAAAAGGGAATATAGAGCCACTATCAGCCACCACGCTTGTCGTCGGGGAGAAGGGAATATAGAGCCACTATCAGCCACCACGCTTGTCGTCGGGAGAAGGGAATATAGAGCCACTATCAGCCACCACGCTTGTTGTCGGGGAGAAGGGAATATAGAGCCACTATCAGCCACCTCGCATGTCATCAGGGAAAAGGGAATATGGAGCCACTATCAGCCACCACGCTTGTCGTCAGGGAGAAGATAATATAGAGCCACTATCAGCCATCACGCTTGTCGTCAGGGAGAAGATAATATAGAGCCACTATCAGCCACCACGCTTGTCGTCAGGGAGAAGATAATATAGAGCACCTATCAACCACCACGCTTGTCGTCAGGGAGAAGATAATATAGAGCCACTATCAACCGCCACGCTTGTCGTCAGGGAGAAGATAATATAGAGCCAATATCAACCGCCACGCTTGTCGTCAGGGAGAAGATAATATAGAGCCACTATCAGCCGCCACGCTTGTCGTCAGGGAGAAGATAATATAGAGCCACTATCAACCGCCACGCTTGTCGTCAGGGAGAAGATAATATAGAGCCACTATCAGCCATCACGCTTGTCGTCAGGGAGAAGATAATATAGAGCCACTATCAGCCACCACGCTTGTCGTCAGGGAGAAGATAATATAGAGCCACTATCAGCCACCACGCTTGTCGTCAGGGAAAAGATAATATAGAGCCACTATCAGCCACCACGCTTGTCGTCAGGGAGAAGATAATATAGAGCCACTATCAACCACCACGCTTGTCGTCAGGGAGAAGATAATATGGAGCCACTATCAGCCACCACGCTTGTCGTCAGGGAGAAGATAATATAGAGCCACTATCAGCCACCACGCTTGTCGTCAGGGAGAAGATAATATAGAGCCACTATCAACCATCACGCTTGTCGTCAGGGAGAAGATAATATAGAGCCACTATCAACCATCACGCTTGTCGTCAGGGAGAAGATAATATAGAGCCACTATAAGCCACCACGCTTGTTGTCAGGGAGAAGATAATATAGAGCCACTATCAGCCACCACGCTTGTCGTCAGGGAGAAGATAATATAGAGCCACTATCAACCATCACGCTTGTCGTCAGGGAGAAGATAATATAGAGCCACTATCAACCATCACGCTTGTCGTCAGGGAGAAGATAATATAGAGCCACTATCAGCCACCACGCTTGTCGTCAGGGAGAAGATAATATAGAGCCACTATCAGCCGCCACGCATGTCGTCAGGGAGAAGATAATATAGAGCCACTATCAGCCGCCACGCATGTCGTCAGGGAGAAGACAATATAGAGCCACTATCAGCCACCACGCTTGTCGTCAGGGAGAAGATAATATAGAGCCACTATCAGCCACCACGCATGTCGTCAGGGAGAAGACAATATAGAGCCACTATCAGCCGCCACGCTTGTCGTCAGGGAGAAGATAATATAGAGCCACTATCAGCCGCCACGCATGTCGTCAGGGAGAAGATAATATAGAGCCACTATCAGCCGCCACGCATGTCGTCAGGGAGAAGACAATATAGAGCCACTATCAGCCACCACGCTTGTCGTCAGGGAGAAGATAATATAGAGCCACTATCAGCCGCCACGCATGTCGTCAGGGAGAAGATAATATAGAGCCACTATCAGCCGCCACGCATGTCGTCAGGGAGAAGATAATATAGAGCCACTATCAGCCACCACGCTTGTCGTTAGGGAGAAGATAATATAGAGCCACTATCAGCCGCCACGCATGTCGTCAGGGAGAAGATAATATAGAGCCACTATCAGCCGCCACGCATGTCGTCAGGGAGAAGACAATATAGAGCCACTATCAGCCACCACGCTTGTCGTCAGGGAGAAGATAATATAGAGCCACTATCAGCCACCACGCATGTCGTCAGGGAGAAGACAATATAGAGCCACTATCAGCCGCCACGCTTGTCGTCAGGGAGAAGATAATATAGAGCCACTATCAGCCGCCACGCATAACGTCAGGGAGAAGATAATATAGAGCCACTATCAGCCGCCACGCATGTCGTCAGGGAGAAGACAATATAGAGCCACTATCAGCCACCACGCTTGTCGTCAGGGAGAAGATAATATAGAGCCACTATCAGCCGCCACGCATGTCGTCAGGGAGAAGATAATATAGAGCCACTATCAGCCATCACGCTTGTCGTCAGGGAGAAGATAATATAGAGCCACTATCAGCCACCACGCTTGTCGTCAGGGAGAAGGTAACATAGCAACTATCAGCCGCCACGCATGTCATCAGGGAAAAGGGAATATAGAGCCACTATCAGCCACCACGCTTGTCGTCGGGGAGAAGGGAATATAGAGCCACTATCAGCCACCACGCTTGTCGTCGGAGAGAAGGGAATATAGAGCCACTATCAGCCACCACGCTTGTTGTCGGGGAGAAGGAAATATAGAGCCACTGTCAGCCACCTCGCTTGTCATCAGGGAGAAGGGAATATAGCAACTATCAGCCGCCACGCATGTCATCTGGGAGAAAGGAATATAGCAACTATTAGCCGCCACGCATATCATCAGGAAGAAGGGAATATAGAGCCACTATCAGCCACCGCGCTTGTCGTCAGGGAGAAGGTAACATAGCAACTATCAGCCGCCACGCATGTCATCAGGGAAAAGGGAATATAGAGCCACTATCAGCCACCACGCTTGTCGTCGGGGAGAAGATAATATAGAGCCACTATCAGCCACCACGCTTGTCGTCAGGGAGAAGATAATATAGAGCCACTATCAACCACCACGCTTGTCGTCAGGGAGAAGATAATATAGAGCCACTATCAACCGCCACGCTTGTCGTCAGGGAGAAGATAATATAGAGCCAATATCAACCGCCACGCTTGTCGTCAGGGAGAAGATAATATAGAGCCACTATCAGCCGCCACGCTTGTCGTCAGGGAGAAGATAATATAGAGCCACTATCAACCGCCACGCTTGTCGTCAGGGAGAAGATAATATAGAGCCACTATCAGCCATCACGCTTGTCGTCAGGGAGAAGATAATATAGAGCCACTATCAGCCACCACGCTTGTCGTCAGGGAGAAGATAATATAGAGCCACTATCAGCCACCACGCTTGTCATCAGGGAGAAGATAATATAGAGCCACTATCAGCCACCACGCTTGTCGTCAGGGAGAAGATAATATAGAGCCACTATCAACCACCACGCTTGTCGTCAGGGAGAAGATAATATGGAGCCACTATCAGCCACCACGCTTGTCGTCAGGGAGAAGATAATATAGAGCCACTATCAGCCACCACGCTTGTCGTCAGGGAGAAGATAATATAGAGCCACTATCAACCATCACGCTTGTCGTCAGGGAGAAGATAATATAGAGCCACTATCAACCATCACGCTTGTCGTCAGGGAGAAGATAATATAGAGCCACTATCAGCCACCACGCTTGTTGTCAGGGAGAAGATAATATAGAGCCACTATCAGCCACCACGCTTGTCGTCAGGGAGAAGATAATATAGAGCCACTATCAACCATCACGCTTGTCGTCAGGGAGAAGATAATATAGAGCCACTATCAACCATCACGCTTGTCGTCAGGGAGAAGATAATATAGAGCCACTATCAGCCACCACGCTTGTCGTCAGGGAGAAGATAATATAGAGCCACTATCAGCCGCCACGCATGTCGTCAGGGAGAAGATAATATAGAGCCACTATCAGCCGCCACGCATGTCGTCAGGGAGAAGACAATATAGAGCCACTATCAGCCACCACGCTTGTCGTCAGGGAGAAGATAATATAGAGCCACTATCAGCAACCACGCATGTCGTCAGGGAGAAGACAATATAGAGCCACTATCAGCCGCCACGCATGTCGTCAGGGAGAAGATAATATAGAGCCACTATCAGCCGCCACGCATGTCGTCAGGGAGAAGATAATATAGAGCCACTATCAGCCGCCACGCATGTCGTCAGGGAGAAGACCATATAGAGCCACTATCAGCCACCACGCTTGTCGTCAGGGAGAAGATAATATAGAGCCACTATCAGCCGCCACGCATGTCGTCAGGGAGAAGATAATATAGAGCCACTATCAGCCGCCACGCATGTCGTCAGGGAGAAGATAATATAGAGCCACTATCAGCCACCACGCTTGTCGTCAGGGAGAAGATAATATAGAGCCACTATCAGCCGCCACGCATGTCGTCAGGGAGAAGATAATATAGAGCCACTATCAGCCGCCACGCATGTCGTCAGGGAGAAGACAATATAGAGCCACTATCAGCCACCACGCTTGTCGTTAGGGAGAAGATAATATAGAGCCACTATCAGCCACCACGCATGTCGTCAGGGAGAAGACAATATAGAGCCACTATCAGCCGCCACGCTTGTCGTCAGGGAGAAGATAATATAGAGCCACTATCAGCCGCCACGCATGTCGTCAGGGAGAAGATAATATAGAGCCACTATCAGCCGCCACGCATGTCGTCAGAGAAAGGAATATAGAGCCAATATCAACCGCCATGCATGTCATCAGGGAGAAGGGAGTATAGCAACTATCAGCCGCCACGCATGTTATCAGGGAGAAAGGAATATAGCAACTATTAGCCGCCACGCATATCATCAGGAAGAAGGGAATATAGAGCCACTATCAGTCGCCACAAATGTCATCAGGGAGAAGGGAATATAGAGCCAATATCAGCCACCACGCTTGTCGTCAGGGAGAAGGTAACATAGCAACTATCAGCCGCCACGCATGTCATCAGGGAAAAGGGAATATAGAGCCACTATCAGCCACCACGCTTGTCGTCGGGGAGAAGGGAATATAGAGCCACTATCAGCCACCACGCTTGTCGTCGGAGAGAAGGGAATATAGAGCCACTATCAGCCACCACGCTTGTTGTCGGGGAGAAGGAAATATAGAGCCACTGTCAGCCACCTCGCTTGTCATCAGGGAGAAGGGAATATAGCAACTATCAGCCGCCACGCATGTCATCAGGGAGAAAGGAATATAGCAACTATTAGCCGCCACGCATATCATCAGGAAGAAGGGAATATAGAGCCACTATCAGCCACCACGCTTGTCGTCAGGGAGAAGGTAACATAGCAACTATCAGCCGCCACGCATGTCATCAGGGAAAAGGGAATATAGAGCCACTATCAGCCACCACGCTTGTCGTCGGGGAGAAGGGAATATAGAGCCACTATCAGCCACCACGCTTGTCGTCGGGGAGAAGGGAATATAGAGCCACTATCAGCCACCACGCTTGTTGTCGGGGAGAAGATAATATAGAGCCACTATCAGCCACCACGCTTGTCGTCAGGGAAAAGATAATATAGAGCCACTATCAGCCACCACGCTTGTCGTCAGGGAGAAGATAATATAGAGCCACTATCAGCCACCACGCTTGTCGTCAGGGAGAAGATAATATAGAGCCACTATCACCACCACGCTTGTCGTCAGGGAGAAGATAATATAGAGCCACTATCAACCGCCACGCTTGTCGTCAGGGAGAAGATAATATAGAGCCACTATCAACCGCCACGCTTGTCGTCAGGGAGAAGATAATATAGAGCCACTATCAGCCGCCACGCTTGTCGTCAGGGAGAAGATAATATAGAGCCACTATCAGCCGCCACGCTTGTCGTCAGGGAGAAGATAATATAGAGCCACTATCAGCCATCACGCTTGTCGTCAGGGAGAAGATAATATAGAGCCACTATCAGCCACCACGCTTGTCGTCAGGGAGAAGATAATATAGAGCCACTATCAGCCACCACGCTTGTCGTCAGGGAGAAGATAATATAGAGCCACTATCAGCCACCACGCTTGTCGTCAGGGAGAAGATAATATAGAGCCACTATCAACCATCACGCTTGTCGTCAGGGAGAAGATAATATAGAGCCACTATCAGCCACCACGCTTGTCGTCAGGGAGAAGATAATATAGAGCCACTATCAGCCACCACGCTTGTTGTCAGGGAGAAGATAATATAGAGCCACTATCAGCCACCACGCTTGTCGTCAGGGAGAAGATAATATAGAGCCACTATCAACCATCACGCTTGTCGTCAGGGAGAAGATAATATAGAGCCACTATCAACCATCACGCTTGTCGTCAGGGAGAAGATAATATAGAGCCACTATCAGCCACCACGCTTGTCGTCAGGGAGAAGATAATATAGAGCCACTATCAGCCGCCACGCATGTCGTCAGGGAGAAGATAATATAGAGCCACTATCAGCCGCCACGCATGTCGTCAGGGAGAAGACAATATAGAGCCACTATCAGCACCACGCTTGTCGTCAGGGAGAAGATAATATAGAGCCACTATCAGCCACCACGCATGTCGTCAGGGAGAAGATAATATAGAGCCACTATCAGCCGCCACGCATGTCGTCAGGGAGAAGATAATATAGAGCCACTATCAGCCGCCACGCATGTCGTCAGGGAGAAGATAATATAGAGCCACTATCAGCCGCCACGCATGTCGTCAGGGAGAAGACAATATAGAGCCACTATCAGCCACCACGCTTGTCGTCAGGGAGAAGATAATATAGAGCCACTATCAGCCGCCACGCATGTCGTCAGGGAGAAGATAATATAGAGCCACTATCAGCCGCCACGCATGTCGTCAGGGAGAAGATAATATAGAGCCACTATCAGCCACCACGCTTGTCGTCAGGGAGAAGATAATATAGAGCCACTATCAGCCGCCACGCATGTCGTCAGGGAGAAGATAATATAGAGCCACTATCAGCCGCCACGCATGTCGTCAGGGAGAAGACAATATAGAGCCACTATCAGCCACCACGCTTGTCGTCAGGGAGAAGATAATATAGAGCCACTATCAGCCACCACGCATGTCGTCAGGGAGAAGACAATATAGAGCCACTATCAGCCGCCACGCTTGTCGTCAGGGAGAAGATAATATAGAGCCACTATCAGCCGCCACGCATGTCGTCAGGGAGAAGATAATATAGAGCCACTATCAGCCGCCACGCATGTCGTCAGGGAGAAGACAATATAGAGCCACTATCAGCCGCCACGCATGTCGTCAGGGACAAGATAATATAGAGCCACTATCAGCCGCCACGCATGTCGTCAGGGAGAAGATAATATAGAGCCACTATCAGCCATCACGCTTGTCATCAGGGAGAAGATAATATAGAGCCAATATCAGCCACCACGCTTGTCGTCAGGGAGAAGGTAACATAGCAACTATCAGCCGCCACGCATGTCATCAGGGAAAAGGGAATATAGAGCCACTATCAGCCACCACGCTTGTCGTCGGGGAGAAGGGAATATAGAGCCACTATCAGCCACCACGCTTGTCGTCGGAGAGAAGGGAATATAGAGCCACTATCAGCCACCACGCTTGTTGTCGGGGAGAAGGAAATATAGAGCCACTGTCAGCCACCTCGCTTGTCATCAGGGAGAAGGGAATATAGCAACTATCAGCCGCCACGCATGTCATCAGGGAGAAAGGAATATAGCAACTATTAGCCGCCACGCATATCATCAGGAAGAAGGGAATATAGAGCCACTATCAGCCACCACGCTTGTCGTCAGGGAGAAGGTAACATAGCAACTATCAGCCGCCACGCATGTCATCCGGGAAAAGGGAATATAGAGCCACTATCAGCCACCACGCTTGTCTTCGGGGAGAAGGGAATATAGAGCCACTATCAGCCACCACGCTTGTCGTCGGGGAGAAGGAATATAGAGCCACTATCAGCCACCACGCTTGTTGTCGGGGAGAAGGGAATATAGAGCCACTATCAGCCACCTCGCATGTCATCAGGGAAAAGGGAATATGGAGCCACTATCAGCCACCACGCTTGTCGTCAGGGAGAAGATAATATAGAGCCACTATCAGCCACCACGCTTGTCGTCAGGGAGAAGATAATATAGAGCCACTATCAGCCACCACGCTTGTCGTCAGGGAGAAGATAATATAGAGCCACTATCAACCGCCACGCTTGTCGTCAGGGAGAAGATAATATAGAGCCAATATCAACCGCCACGCTTGTCGTCAGGGAGAAGATAATATAGAGCCACTATCAGCCGCCACGCTTGTCGTCAGGGAGAAGATAATATAGAGCCACTATCAACCGCCACGCTTGTCGTCAGGGAGAAGATAATATAGAGCCACTATCAGCCATCACGCTTGTCGTCAGGGAGAAGATAATATAGAGCAACTATCAGCCACCACGCTTGTCGTCAGGGAGAAGATAATATAGAGCCACTATCAGCCACCACGCTTGTCGTCAGGGAGAAGATAATATAGAGCCACTATCAGCCACCACGCTTGTCGTCAGGGAGAAGATAATATAGAGCCACTATCAACCACCACGCTTGTCGTCAGGGAGAAGATAATATGGAGCCACTATCAGCCACCACGCTTGTCGTCAGGGAGAAGATAATATAGAGCCACTATCAGCCACCACGCTTGTTGTCAGGGAGAAGATAATATAGAGCCACTATCAGCCACCACGCTTGTCGTCAGGGAGAAGATAATATAGAGCCACTATCAACCATCACGCTTGTCGTCAGGGAGAAGATAATATAGAGCCACTATCAACCATCACGCTTGTCGTGAGGGAGAAGATAATATAGAGCCACTATCAGCCACCACGCTTGTCGTCAGGGAGAAGATAATATAGAGCCACTATCAGCCGCCACGCATGTCGTCAGGGAGAAGATAATATAGAGACACTATCAGCCGCCACGCATGTCGTCAGGGAGAAGACAATATAGAGCCACTATCAGCCACCACGCTTGTCGTCAGGGAGAAGATAATATAGAGCCACTATCAGCCACCACGCATGTCGTCAGGGAGAAGACAATATAGAGCCACTATCAGCCGCCACGCTTGTCGTCAGGGAGAAGATAATATAGAGCCACTATCAGCCGCCACGCATGTCGTCAGGGAGAAGATAATATAGAGCCACTATCAGCCGCCACGCATGTCGTCAGGGAGAAGACAATATAGAGCCACTATCAGCCACCACGCTTGTCGTCAGGGAGAAGATAATATAGAGCCACTATCAGCCGCCACGCATGTCGTCAGGGAGAAGATAATATAGAGCCACTATCAGCCGCCACGCATGTCGTCAGGGAGAAGATAATATAGAGCCACTATCAGCCACCACGCTTGTCGTCAGGGAGAAGATAATATAGAGCCACTATCAGCCGCCACGCATGTCGTCAGGGAGAAGATAATATAGAGCCACTATCAGCCGCCACGCATGTCGTCAGGGAGAAGACAATATAGAGCCACTATCAGCCACCACGCTTGTCGTCAGGGAGAAGATAATATAGAGCCACTATCAGCCACCACGCATGTCGTCAGGGAGAAGACAATATAGAGCCACTATCAGCCGCCACGCTTGTCGTCAGGGAGAAGATAATATAGAGCCACTATCAGCCACCACGCATGTCGTCAGGGAGAAGATAATATAGAGCCACTATCAGCCGCCACGCATGTCGTCAGGGAGAAGACAATATAGAGCCACTATCAGCCACCACGCTTGTCGTCAGGGACAAGATAATATAGAGCCACTATCAGCCGCCACGCATGTCGTCAGGGAGAAGATAATATAGAGCCACTATCAGCCATCACGCTTGTCGTCAGGGAGAAGATAATATAGAGCCACTATCAGCCACCACGCTTGTCGTCAGGGAGAAGGTAACATAGCAACTATCAGCCGCCACGCATGTCATCAGGGAAAAGGGAATATAGAGCCACTATCAGCCACCACGCTTGTCGTCGGGGAGAAGGGAATATAGAGCCACTATCAGCCACCACGCTTGTCGTCGGAGAGAAGGGAATATAGAGCCACTATCAGCCACCACGCTTGTTGTCGGGGAGAAGGAAATATAGAGCCACTGTCAGCCACCTCGCTTGTCATCAGGGAGAAGGGAATATAGCAACTATCAGCCGCCACGCATGTCATCAGGGAGAAAGGAATATAGCAACTATTAGCCGCCACGCATATCATCAGGAAGAAGGGAATATAGAGCCACTATCAGCCACCACGCTTGTCGTCAGGGAGAAGGTAACATAGCAACTATCAGCCGCCACGCATGTCATCAGGTAAAAGGGAATATAGAGCCACTATCAGCCACCATGCTTGTCGTCGGGGAGAAGATAATATAGAGCCACTATCAGCCACCACGCTTGTCGTCAGGGAGAAGATAATATAGAGCCACTATCAACCACCACGCTTGTCGTCAGGGAGAAGATAATATAGAGCCACTATCAACCGCCACGCTTGTCGTCAGGGAGAAGATAATATAGAGCCAATATCAACCGCCACGCTTGTCGTCAGGGAGAAGATAATATAGAGCCACTATCAGCCGCCACGCTTGTCGTCAGGGAGAAGATAATATAGAGCCACTATCAACCGCCACGCTTGTCGTCAGGGAGAAGATAATATAGAGCCACTATCAGCCATCACGCTTGTCGTCAGGGAGAAGATAATATAGAGCCACTATCAGCCACCACGCTTGTCGTCAGGGAGAAGATAATATAGAGCCACTATCAGCCACCACGCTTGTCGTCAGGGAGAAGATAATATAGAGCCACTATCAGCCACCACGCTTGTCGTCAGGGAGAAGATAATATAGAGCCACTATCAACCACCACGCTTGTCGTCAGGGAGAAGATAATATGGAGCCACTATCAGCCACCACGCTTGTCGTCAGGGAGAAGATAATATAGAGCCACTATCAGCCACCACGCTTGTCGTCAGGGAGAAGATAATATAGAGCCACTATCAACCATCACGCTTGTCGTCAGGGAGAAGATAATATAGAGCCACTATCAACCATCACGCTTGTCGTCAGTGAGAAGATAATATAGAGCCACTATCAGCCAAAACGCTTGTTGTCAGGGAGAAGATAATATAGAGCCACTATCAGCCACCACGCTTGTCGTCAGGGAGAAGATAATATAGAGCCACTATCAACCACCACGCTTGTCGTCAGGGAGAAGATAATATAGAGCCACTATCAGCCGCCACGCATGTCGTCAGGGAGAAGACAATATAGAGCCAGTATCAGCCACCACGCTTGTCGTCAGGGAGAAGATAATATAGAGCCACTATCAGCCGCCACGCATGTCGTCAGGGAGAAGATAATATAGAGCCACTATCAGCCGCCACGCATGTCGTCAGGGAGAAGATAATATAGAGCCACTATCAGCCACCACGCTTGTCGTCAGGGAGAAGATAATATAGAGCCACTATCTGCCGCCACGCATGTCGTCAGGGAGAAGATAATATAGAGCCACTATCAGCCGCCACGCATGTCGTCAGGGAGAAGACAATATAGAGCCACTATCAGCCACCACGCTTGTCGTCAGGGAGAAGATAATATAGAGCCACTATCAGCCACCACGCATGTCGTCAGGGAGAAGACAATATAGAGCCACTATCAGCCGCCACGCTTGTCGTCAGGGAGAAGATAATATAGAGCCACTATCAGCCGCCACGCATGTCGTCAGGGAGAAGATAATATAGAGCCACTATCAGCCGCCACGCATGTCGTCAGGGAGAAGACAATATAGAGCCACTATCAGCCACCACGCTTGTCGTCAGGGAGAAGATAATATAGAGCCACTATCAGCCGCCACGCATGTCGTCAGGGAGAAGATAATATAGAGCCACTATCAGCCATCACGCTTGTCGTCAGGGAGAAGATAATATAGAGCCACTATCAGCCACCACGCTTGTCGTCAGGGAGAAGGTAACATAGCAACTATCAGCCGCCACGCATGTCATCAGTGAAAAGGGAATATAGAGCCACTATCAGCCACCACGCTTGTCGTCGGGGAGAAGGGAATATAGAGCCACTATCAGCCACCACGCTTGTCGTCGGAGAGAAGGGAATATAGAGCCACTATCAGCCACCACGCTTGTTGTCGGGGAGAAGGAAATATAGAGCCACTGTCAGCCTCCTCGCTTGTCATCAGGGAGAAGGGAATATAGCAACTATCAGCCGCCACGCATGTCATCAGGGAGAAAGGATTATAGCAACTATTAGCCGCCACGCATATCATCAGGAAGA
Organism: Megaustenia siamemsis; assembly: GCA_032433765.1. Lineage (NCBI taxonomy): Eukaryota > Metazoa > Mollusca > Gastropoda > Stylommatophora > Ariophantidae > Megaustenia > Megaustenia siamemsis. The sequence goes on along the minus strand of JAVIAB010000001.1, from coordinate 81,358,998 downwards.
AGGGAATATAGAGCCACTATCAGCCACCACGCTTGTCGTCAGGGAGAAGGTAACATAGCAACTATCAGCCGCCACGCATGTCATCAGGGAAAAGGGAATATAGAGCCACTATCAGCCACCACGCTTGTCGTCGGGGAGAAGGGAATATAGAGCCACTATCAGCCACCACGCTTGTCGTCGGGGAGAAGGGAATATAGAGCCACTATCAGCCACCACGCTTGTTGTCGGGGAGAAGGGAATATAGAGCCACTATCAGCCACCTCGCATGTCATCAGGGAAAAGGGAATATGGAGCCACTATCAGCCACCACGCTTGTCGTCAGGGAGAAGATAATATAGAGCCACTATCAGCCACCACGCTTGTCGTCAGGGAGAAGATAATATAGAGCCACTATCAGCCACCACGCTTGTCGTCAGGGAGAAGATAATATAGAGCCACTATCAACCACCATGCTTGTCGTCAGGGAGAAGATAATATAGAGCCACTATCAACCGCCACGCTTGTCGTCAGGGAGAAGATAATATAGAGCCAATATCAACCGCCACGCTTGTCGTCAGGGAGAAGATAATATAGAGCCACTATCAGCCGCCACGCTTGTCGTCAGGGAGAAGATAATATAGAGCCACTATCAACCGCCACGCTTGTCGTCAGGGAGAAGATAATATAGAGCCACTATCAGCCACCACGCTTGTCGTCAGGGAGAAGATAATATAGAGCCACTATCAGCCACCACGCTTGTCGTCAGGGAGAAGATAATATAGAGCCACTATCAGCCACCACGCTTGTCGTCAGGGAGAAGATAATATAGAGCCACTATCAACCACCACGCTTGTCGTCAGGGAGAAGATAATATGGAGCCACTATCAGCCACCACGCTTGTCGTCAGGGAGAAGATAATATAGAGCCACTATCAGCCACCACGCTTGTCGTCAGGGAGAAGATAATATAGAGCCACTATCAACCATCACGCTTGTCGTCAGGGAGAAGATAATATAGAGCCACTATCAACCATCACGCTTGTCGTCAGGGAGAAGATAATATAGAGCCACTATCAGCCACCACGCTTGTTGTCAGGGAGAAGATAATATAGAGCCACTATCAGCCACCACGCTTGTCGTCAGGGAGAAGATAATATAGAGCCACTATCAACCATCACGCTTGTCGTCAGGGAGAAGATAATATAGAGCCACTATCAACCATCACGCTTGTCGTCAGGGAGAAGATAATATAGAGCCACTATCAGCCGCCACGCATGTCGTCAGGGAGAAGATAATATAGAGCCACTATCAGCCGCCACGCATGTCGTCAGGGAGAAGATAATATAGAGCCACTATCAGCCGCCACGCATGTCGTCAGGGAGAAGATAATATAGAGCCACTATCAGCCACCACGCTTGTCATCAGGGAGAAGATAATATAGAGCCACTATCAGCCGCCACGCATGTCGTCAGGGAGAAGATAATATAGAACCACTATCAGCCGCCACGCATGTCGTCAGGGAGAAGACAATATAGAGCCACTATCAGCCACCACGCTTGTCGTCAGGGAGAAGATAATATAGAGCCACTATCAGCCACCACGCATGTCGTCAGGGAGAAGACAATATAGAGCCACTATCAGCCGCCACGCTTGTCGTCAGGGAGAAGATAATATAGAGCCACTATCAGCCGCCACGCATGTCGTCAGGGAGAAGATAATATAGAGCCACTATCTGCCGCCACGCATGTCGTCAGGGAGAAGACAATATAGAGCCACTATCAGCCACCACGCTTGTCGTCAGGGAGAAGATAATATAGAGCCACTATCAGCCGCCACGCATGTCGTCAGGGAGAAGATAATATAGAGCCACTATCAGCCATCACGCTTGTCGTCAGGGAGAAGATAATATAGAGCCACTATCAACCATCACCCTTGTCGTCAGGGAGATGGGAATATGGAGCCACTATCAACCACCACGCTTGTCGTCAGGGAGATGGGAATATGGAGCCACTATCAACCACCACGCTTGTCGTCAGGGAGATGGGAATATGGAGCCACTATCAACCACCACGCTTGTCGTCAGGGAGAAGATAATATAGAGCCACTATCAGCCACCACGCTTGTCGTCAGGGAGAAGATAATATAGAGCCACTATCAGCCATCACGCTTGTCGTCAGGGAGAAGATAATATAGAGCCACTATCAACCACCACGCTTGTCGTCAGGGAGAAGATAATATAGAGCCACTATCAACCACCACGCTTGTCGTCAGGGAGATGGGAATATGGAGCCAATATAAACCACCACGCTTGTCGTCAGGGAGAAGATAATATGGAGCCACTATCAGCCGCCACGCATGTCGTCAGAGAGAAGATAATATAGAGCCACTATCAGCCACCACGCTTGTCGTCAGGGAGAAGATAATATAGAGCCACTATCAGCCACCACGCTTGTCGTCAGGGAGAAGACAATATAGAACCACTATCAGCCATCATGATTGTCGTCAGGGAGAAGATAATATAGAGCCACTATCAGCCATCACGCTTGTCGTCAGGGAGAAGATAATATAGAGCCACTATCAGCCACCACGCATGTCGTCAGGGAGAAGATAATATAGAGCCACTATCAGCCACCACGCATGTCGTCAGGGAGAAGATAATATAGAGCCACTATCAGCCACCACGCTTGTCGTCAGGGAGAAGATAATATAGAGCCACTATCAGCCACCACGCTTGTCGTCAGGGAGAAGACAATATAGAGCCACTATCAGCCATCACGCTTGTCGTCAGGGAGAAGATAATATAGAGCCACTATCAGCCACCACGCATGTCGTCAGGGAGAAGATAATATAGAGCCACTATCAGCCACCACGCTTGTCGTCAGGGAGAAGATAATATAGAGCCACTATCAGCCACCACGCTTGTCGTCAGGGAGAAGATAATATAGAGCCACTATCAGCCACCACGCTTGTCGTCAGGGAGAAGATAATATAGAGCCACTATCAACCATCACGCTTGTCATCAGGGAGAAGATAATATAGAGCCACTATCAGCCACCACGCTTGTCGTCAGGGAGAAGATAATATAGAGCCACTATCAGCCACCACGCTTGTCGTCAGGGAGAAGATAATATAGAGCCACTATCAGCCACCACGCTTGTCGTCAGGGAGAAGATAATATAGAGCCACTATCAGCCACCACGCTTGTCGTCAGGGAGAAGATAATATAGAGCCACTATCAGCCACCACGCTTGTCGTCAGGGAGAAGATAATATAGAGCCACTATCAACCATCACGCTTGTCATCAGGGAGAAGATAATATAGAGCCACTATCAGCCACCACGCTTGTCGTCAGGGAGAAGATAATATAGAGCCACTATCAGCCACCACGCTTGTCGTCAGGGAGAAGATAATATAGAGCCACTATCAGCCACCACGCTTGTCGTCAGGGAGAAGATAATATAGAGCCACTATCAACCATCACGCTTGTCGTCAGGGAGATGGGAATATGGAGCCACTATCAACCACCACGCTTGTCGTCAGGGAGAAGATAATATAGAGCCACTATCAGCCACCACGCTTGTCGTCAGGGAGAAGATAATATAGAGCCACTATCAGCCATCACGCTTGTCGTCAGGGAGAAGATAATATAGAGCCACTATCAACCACCACGCTTGTCGTTAGGGAGAAGATAATATAGAGCCACTATCAACCACCACGCTTGTCGTCAGGGAGATGGGAATATGGAGCCACTATCAACCACCACGCTTGTCGTCAGGGAGAAGATAATATAGAGCCACTATCAGCCGCCACGCATGTCGTCAGGGAGAAGATAATATAGAGCCACTATCAGCCACCACGCTTGTCGTCAGGGAGAAGATAATATAGAGCCACTATCAGCCACCACGCTTGTCGTCATGGAGAAGACAATATAGAACCACTATCAGCCATCACGCTTGTCGTCAGGGAGAAGACAATATAGAGCCACTATCAGCCATCACGCTTGTCGTCAGGGAGAAGATAATATAGAGCCACTATCAGCCACCACGCATGTCGTCAGGGAGAAGATAATATAGAGCCACTATCAGCCACCACGCATGTCGTCAGGGAGAAGATAATATAGAGCCACTATCAGCCACCAAGCTTGTCGTCAGGGAGAAGATAATATAGAGCCACTATCAGCCACCACGCTTGTCGTCAGGGAGAAGACAATATAGAGCCACTATCAGCCATCACGCTTGTCGTCAGGGAGAAGATAATATAGAGCCACTATCAGCCACCACGCATGTCGTCAGGGAGAAGATAATATAGAGCCACTATCAGCCACCACGCTTGTCGTCAGGGAGAAGATAATATAGAGCCACTATCAGCCACCACGCTTGTCGTCAGGGAGAAGATAATATAGAGCCACTATCAACCATCACGCTTGTCGTCAGGGAGAAAATAATATAGAGCCACTATCAGCCACCACGCTTGTCGTCAGGGAGAAGATAATATAGAGCCACTATCAGCCACCACGCTTGTCGTCAGGGAGAAGATAATATAGAGCCACTATCAGCCACCACGCTTGTCGTCAGGGAGAAGATAATATAGAGCCACTATCAACCATCACGCTTGTCGTCAGGGAGATGGGAATATGGAGCCACTATCAACCACCACGCTTGTCGTCAGGGAGATGGGAATATGGAGCCACTATCAACCACCACGCTTGTCGTCAGGGAGATGGGAATATGGAGCAATTATCAACCACCACGCTTGTCGTCAGGGAGAAGATAATATAGAGCCACTATCAACCATCACGCTTGTCGTCAGGGAGATGGGAATATGGAGCCACTATCAACCACCACGCTTGTCGTCAGGGAGATGGGAATATGGAGCCACTATCAGCCACCACGCTTGTCGTCAGGGAGATGGGAATATGGAGCCACTATCAGCCACCACGCTTGTCGTCAGGGAGATGGGAATATGGAGCCACTATCAGCCACCACGCTTGTCGTCAGGGAGAAGACAATATAGAACCACTATCAGCCATCACGCTTGTCGTCAGGGAGAAGATAATATAGAGCCACTATCAGCCATCACGCTTGTCGTCAGGGAGAAGATAATATAGAGCCACTATCAGCCACCACGCATGTCGTCAGGGAGAAGATAATATAGAGCCACTATCAGCCACCACGCATGTCGTCAGGGAGAAGATAATATAGAGCCACTATCAGCCACCACGCTTGTCGTCAGGGAGAAGATAATATAGAGCCACTATCAGCCACCACGCTTGTCGTCAGGGAGAAGACAATATAGAGCCACTATCAGCCATCACGCTTGTCGTCAGGGAGAAGATAATATAGAGCCACTATCAGCCACCACGCATGTCGTCAGGGAGAAGATAATATAGAGCCACTATCAGCCACCACGCTTGTCGTCAGGGAGAAGATAATATAGAGCCACTATCAGCCACCACGCTTGTCGTCAGGGAGAAGATAATATAGAGCCACTATCAACCATCACGCTTGTCATCAGGGAGAAGATAATATAGAGCCACTATCAGCCACCACGCTTGTCGTCAGGGAGAAGATAATATAGAGCCACTATCAGCCACCACGCTTGTCGTCAGGGAGAAGATAATATAGAGCCACTATCAGCCACCACGCTTGTCGTCAGGGAGAAGATAATATAGAGCCACTATCAACCACCACGCTTGTCGTCAGGGAGATGGGAATATGGAGCCACTATCAACCACCACGCTTGTCGTCAGGGAGATGGGAATATGGAGCCACTATCAACCACCACGCTTGTCGTCAGGGAGAAGATAATATAGAGCCACTATCAGCCGCCACGCATGTCGTCATGGAGAAGACAATATAGAGCCACTATCAGCCGCCACGCTTGTCGTCAGGGAGAAGATAATATAGAGCCACTATCAGCCGCCACGCATGTCGTCAGGGAGAAGATAATATAGAGCCACTATCAGCCGCCACGCATGTCGTCAGGGAGAAGACAATATAGAGCCCCTATCAGCCACCACGCTTGTCGTCAGGGAGAAGATAATATAGAGCCACTATCAGCCACCACGCATGTCGTCAGGGAGAAGATAATATAGAGCCACTATCAGCCATCACGCTTGTCGTCAGGGAGAAGATAATATAGAGCCACTATCAACCATCACGCTTGTCGTCAGGGAGATGGGAATATGGAGCCACTATCAACCACCACGCTTGTCGTCAGGGAGATGGGAATATGGAGCCACTATCAACCACCACGCTTGTCGTCAGGGAGATGGGAATATGGAGCCACTATCAACCACCACGCTTGTCGTCAGGGAGAAGATAATATAGAGCCACTATCAGCCACCACGCTTGTCGTCAGGGAGAAGATAATATAGAGCCACTATCAGCCATCACGCTTGTCGTCAGGGAGAAGATAATATAGAGCCACTATCAACCACCACGCTTGTCGTTAGGGAGAAGATAATATAGAGCCACTATCAACCACCACGCTTGTCGTCAGGGAGATGGGAATATGGAGCCACTATCAACCACCACGCTTGTCGTCAGGGAGAAGATAATATAGAGCCACTATCAGCCGCCACGCATGTCGTCAGGGAGAAGATAATATAGAGCCACTATCAGCCACCACGCTTGTCGTCAGGGAGAAGATAATATAGAGCCACTATCAACCATCACGCTTGTCGTCAGGGAGATGGGAATATGGAGCCACTATCAACCACCACGCTTGTCGTCAGGGAGAAGATAATATAGAGCCACTATCAACCATCACGCTTGTCGTCAGGGAGATGGGAATATGGAGCCACTATCAACCACCACGCTTGTCGTCAGGGAGATGGGAATATGGAGCCACTATCAGCCACCACGCTTGTCGTCAGGGAGATGGGAATATGGAGTCACTATCAGCCACCACGCTTGTCGTCAGGGAGATGGGAATATGGAGCCACTATCAGCCACCACGCTTGTCGTCAGGGAGAAGACAATATAGAACCACTATCAGCCATCACGCTTGTCGTCAGGGAGAAGATAATATAGAGCCACTATCAGCCATCACGCTTGTCGTCAGGGAGAAGATAATATAGAGCCACTATCAGCCACCACGCATGTCGTCAGGGAGAAGATAATATAGAGCCACTATCAGCCACCACGCATGTCGTCAGGGAGAAGATAATATAGAGCCACTATCAGCCACCACGCTTGTCGTCAGGGAGAAGATAATATAGAGCCACTATCAGCCACCACGCTTGTCGTCAGGGAGAAGACAATATAGAGCCACTATCAGCCATCACGCTTGTCGTCAGGGAGAAGATAATATAGAGCCACTATCAGCCACCACGCATGTCGTCAGGGAGAAGATAATATAGAGCCATTATCAGCCACCACGCTTGTCGTCAGGGAGAAGATAATATAGAGCCACTATCAGCCACCACGCTTGTCGTCAGGGAGAAGATAATATAGAGCCACTATCAACCATCACGCTTGTCATCAGGGAGAAGATAATATAGAGCCACTATCAGCCACCACGCTTGTCGTCAGGGAGAAGATAATATAGAGCCACTATCAGCCACCACGCTTGTCGTCAGGGAGAAGATAATATAGAGCCACTATCAGCCACCACGCTTGTCGTCAGGGAGAAGATAATATAGAGCCACTATCAACCATCACGCTTGTCGTCAGAGAGATGGGAATATGGAGCCACTATCAACCACCACGCTTGTCGTCAGGGAGATGGGAATATGGAGCCACTATCAACCACCACGCTTGTCGTCAGGGAGATGGGAATATGGAGCCACTATCAACCACCACGCTTGTCGTCAGGGAGAAGATAATATAGAGCCACTATCAGCCGCCACGCATGTCGTCAGGGAGAAGATAATATAGAGCCACTATCAGCCGCCACGCATGTCGTCAGGGAGAAGATAATATAGAGCCACTATCAGCCGCCACGCATGTCGTCAGGGAGAAGACAATATAGAGCCACTATCAGCCACCACGCTTGTCGTCATGGAGAAGATAATATAGAGCCACTATCAGCCACCACGCATGTCGTCAGGGAGAAGATAATATAGAGCCACTATCAGCCATCACGCTTGTCGTCAGGGAGAAGATAATATAGAGCCACTATCAACCATCACGCTTGTCGTCAGGGAGATGGGAATATGGAGCCACTATCAACCACCACGCTTGTCGTCAGGGAGATGGGAATATGGAGCCACTATCAACCACCACGCTTGTCGTCAGGGAGATGGGAATATGGAGCCACTATCAACCACCACGCTTGTCGTCAGGGAGAAGATAATATAGAGCCACTATCAGCCACCACGCTTGTCGTCAGGGAGAAGATAATATAGAGCCACTATCAGCCATCACGCTTGTCGTCAGGGAGAAGATAATATAGAGCCACTATCAACCACCACGCTTGTCGTTAGGGAGAAGATAATATAGAGCCACTATCAACCACCACGCTTGTCGTCAGGGAGATGGGAATATGGAGCCACTATCAACCACCACGCTTGTCGTCAGGGAGAAGATAATATAGAGCCACTATCAGCCGCCACGCATGTCGTCAGGGAGAAGATAATATAGAGCCACTATCAGCCACCACGCTTGTCGTCAGGGAGAAGATAATATAGAGCCACTATCAGCCACCACGCTTGTCGTCAGGGAGAAGACAATATAGAACCACTATCAGCCATCACGCTTGTCGTCAGGGAGAAGATAATATAGAGCCACTATCAGCCATCACGCTTGTCGTCAGGGAGAAGATAATATAGAGCCACTATCAGCCACCACGCATGTCGTCAGGGAGAAGATAATATAGAGCCACTATCAGCCACCACGCATGTCGTCAGGGAGAAGATAATATAGAGCCACTATCAGCCACCACGCTTGTCGTCAGGGAGAAGATAATATAGAGCCACTATCAGCCACCACGCTTGTCGTCAGGGAGAAGACAATATAGAGCCACTATCAGCCATCACGCTTGTCGTCAGGGAGAAGATAATATAGAGCCACTATCAGCCACCACGCATGTCGTCAGGGAGAAGATAATATAGAGCCACTATCAGCCACCACGCTTGTCGTCAGGGAGAAGATAATATAGAGCCACTATCAGCCACCACGCTTGTCGTCAGGGAGAAGATAATATAGAGCCACTATCAACCATCACGCTTGTCGTCAGGGAGAAGATAATATAGAGCCACTATCAGCCACCACGCTTGTCGTCAGGGAGAAGATAATATAGAGCCACTATCAGCCACCACGCTTGTCGTCAGGGAGAAGATAATATAGAGCCACTATCAGCCACCACGCTTGTCGTCAGGGAGAAGATAATATAGAGCCACTATCAACCATCACGCTTGTCGTCAGGGAGATGGGAATATGGAGCCACTATCAACCACCACGCTTGTCGTCAGGGAGATGGGAATATGGAGCCACTATCAACCACCACGCTTGTCGTCAGGGAGATGGGAATATGGAGCAATTATCAACCACCACGCTTGTCGTCAGGGAGAAGATAATATAGAGCCACTATCAACCATCACGCTTGTCGTCAGGGAGATGGGAATATGGAGCCACTATCAACCACCACGCTTGTCGTCAGGGAGATGGGAATATGGAGCCACTATCAGCCACCACGCTTGTCGTCAGGGAGATGGGAATATGGAGCCACTATCAGCCACCACGCTTGTCGTCAGGGAGATGGGAAGATGGAGCCACTATCAGCCACCACGCTTGTCGTCAGGGAGATGGGAATATGGAGCCACTATCAACCACCACGGTTGTCGTCAGGGAGATGGGAATATGGAGCCACTATCAACCACCACGCTTGTCGTCAGGGAGAAGATAATATAGAGCTACTATCAGCCACCACGCTTGTCGTCAGGGAGATGGGAATATGGAGCCACTATCAGCCACCACGCTTGTCGTCAGGGAGATGGGAATATGGAGCCACTATCAGCCACCACGCTTGTCGTCAGGGAGATGGGAATATGGAGCCACTATCAGCCACCACGCTTGTCGTCAGGGAGATGGGAATATGGAGCCACTATCAGCCACCACGCTTGTCGTCAGGGAGATGGGAATATGGAGCCACTATCAACCACCACGCTTGTCGTCAGGGAGATGGGAATATGGAGCCACTATCAGCCACCACGCTTGTCGTCAGGGAGATGGGAATATGGAGCCACTATCAGCCACCACGCTTGTCGTCAGGGAGATGGGAATATGGAGCCACTATCAGCCACCACGCTTGTCGTCAGGGAGATGGGAATATGGAGCCACTATCAGCCACCACGCTTGTCGTCAGGGAGATGGGAATATGGAGCCACTATCAGCCACCACGCTTGTCGTCAGGGAGATGGGAATATGGAACCACTATCAACCACCACGCTTGTCGTCAGGGAGAAGACAATATAGAGCCACTATCAACCACTACGCTTGTCGTCAGGGAGAAGATAATATAGAGCCACTATCAACCACCACGCTTGTCGTCAGGGAGAAGATAATATAGAGCCACTATCAACCACCACGCTTGTCGTCAGGGAGAAGACAATATAGAGCCACTATCAGCCACCACTCTTGTCGTCAGGGAGAAGACAATATGGAGCCACTATCAGCCACCACGCTTGTCGTCAGGGAGAAGATAATATTATAGAGCCACTATCAGCCACCACGCTTGTCGTCAGGGAGAAGATAATATGGAGCCACTATCAGCCACCACGCTTGTCGTCAGGGAGAAGATAATATGGAGCCACTATCAGCCACCACGCTTGTCGTCAGGGAGAAGATAATATAGAGCCACTATCAGCCACCACGCTTGTCGTCAGGGAGAAGATAATATAGAGCCACTATCAGCCACCACGCTTGTCGTCAGGGAGAAGATAATATAGAGCCACTATCAACCACCACGCTTGTCGTCAGGGAGAAGATAATATAGAGCCACTATCAACCACCACGCTTGTCGTCAGGGAGAAGATAATATAGAGCCACTATCTACCACCACGCTTGTCGTCAGGGAGAAGATAATATAGAGCCACTATCAACCACCACGCTTGTCGTCAGGGAGAAGATAATATAGAGCCACTATCAGCCACCACGCTTGTCGTCAGGGAGAAGATAATATAGAGCCACTATCAGCCACCACGCTTGTCGTCAGGGAGAAGATAATATAGAGCCACTATCAGCCACCACGCTTGTCGTCAGGGAGAAGATAATATAGAGCCACTATCAGCCACCACGCTTGTCGTCAGGGAGAAGATAATATAGAGCCACTATCAGCCACCACGCTTGTCGTCAGGGAGAAGATAATATAGAGCCACTATCAGCCACCACGCTTGTCGTCAGGGAGAAGATAATATAGAGCCACTATCAGCCACCACGCTTGTCGTCAGGGAGAAGATAATATAGAGCCACTATCAGCCACCACGCTTGTCGTCAGGGAGAAGATAATATAGAGCCACTATCAGCCACCACGCTTGTCGTCAGGGAGAAGATAATATAGAGCCACTATCAGCCACCACGCTTGTCGTCAAGGAGAAGATAATATAGAGCCACTATCAGCCACCACGCTTGTCGTCAGGGAGAAGATAATATAGAGCCACTATCAGCCACCACGCTTGTCGTCAGGGAGAAGATAATATAGAGCCACTATCAGCCACCACGCTTGTCGTCAGGGAGAAGATAATATAGAGCCACTATCAGCCACCACGCTTGTCGTCAGGGAGAAGATAATATAGAGCCACTATCAGCCACCACGCTTGTCGTCAGGGAGAAGATAATATAGAGCCACTATCAGCCACCACGCTTGTCGTCAGGGAGAAGATAATATAGAGCCACTATCAGCCACCACGCTTGTCGTCAGGGAGAAGATAATATAGAGCCACTATCAGCCACCACGCTTGTCGTCAGGGAGAAGATAATATAGAGCCACTATCAGCCACCACGCTTGTCGTCAGGGAGAAGATAATATAGAGCCACTATCAGCCACCACGCTTGTCGTCAGGGAGAAGGTAATATAGAGCCACTATCAGCCACCACGCATGTCATCAGGTAAATGATAATATAGAGCCACTATCAGCCACCACGCTTGTCGTCAGGGAGAAGATAATATAGAGCCACTATCAGCCACCACGCTTGTCGTCAGGGAGAAGATAATATAGAGCCACTATCAGCCACCACGCTTGTCCTTAGAAACAACATTTTGGTGGTTGTATTCTAGGTCTTCGTCTACTTGTCTCCATCTCAGCCTACGCCATCTTCAATTCTTTCGAGAGTGTGAATTGTGGATGTCCTTCATCTTGGGGAACGTGCCGACATGGAGACCTAAGCACCACGGAATTGTTCATTGTACAATAACGATGGTTTGTTAATTTCTTCTTCGTCTTCATATTTATTTCCTCATTTGCCTTTCAGCGTTGAGGGGAGATATAATTACCTCTATTTTTCTCTTCTGTTTGCTTCTCATGCTGTTATGGTTCCTAATGTTTCTAATATCCCATCGATCCATTAATTTCGCGGTCGGCCCTTGGATCTGGTCTTCTCGCAACTTTTATTGAAAGCTCGCTGCGTTGAGTTCAGATCTTTCTGCTTTATCACGTGGTCAAACCATATTATCTGTTGCTTCTTTATGTATTCCATGGCGGGGGTTATTCCTAGCTTATTTTTCTCTCACTTCTTCATTTCGGATCTTATTTTTCAGGTTATTTCCTCTCATTCGTCTACCACATTTCATCTTCGTGAAGGTTATTTTTCTTATTGTCCTTGAGTCTAGAACCCAAGTCTGGCACTTAGGGCGTCGACTAAACTAAACTATTGTGAATTAATTCTGACTTTTTGTTATGCCTGAAATATAACAACTCTTCACTGGAGTATAACTTTTGTGTCAAGATAATTGATTAACTCTATACTCGGAGACTTTTGTGTATTTGACTATGAACTTGTGGTCATTTTCATCAACAAAACTCGGAGGTAATTTTTATTGTGAATATAAATAGACAGCACTACAGTATGGGATAGTACAGTTGTGGACGTAATTAAATAACTCAACACCGCCTCAGACAGTGTCTTAGTTTCAACACTACTTATATTCTGATGAGAACCAGTATCGGCGCCAAGTATCCTAGATCCAGCAAAGACTGTTGCTAATTGTGGCGGAAAACCCCGAGTACTCGTCTAATTATAGTCAGCAATTACGAGCTCACGGCCGAAACATGAGTCAAGTCCAGGCTCCGAGTGACGCCAAGTTTCACGCTCATTAGTAAACCGAAATAAACATCAAACTATGTGAGTCTGCAGTGGAACTCACGAACACGTATACACGCGTTAAGATGAACGTACGCAGATATATGTTCAGCCTTAGATGATAATTAGATACCATAATGAACAAATTCCAACTTGACATCAAAAGATTTTTCGCCAGAGACCATAACAGGAAAAAACAACAAAAAAACAAAAGCAACTGTGGTTATTATTTTTCAAACGATCACAACCTGCGCTACAAGTTGGTGCCAGTTGTAAACACTGATGTCCATATAGGTGCCTATAGTAGGAATGTCCTTACATAAAGCTATAGTCAGAAGGACTTCTTTAACATAACAAGAACGAATTCAGTATATAGCAAATGTTCTACTTAGTTCTTTGGTTCTTAGGTTATGGAAGGCCCCAGTATCACTGCAAACGAATTAAAATCCATAATTTAATTGCTCAAACGCCCGTGCCAGTGGAATCATCCGAATTACTAACTCATCTCCTAAACAAAGAAAGGTAGCTGTAGTCTCCATCATAGCAGTCTCAGCACACGCCAAAAGACGTAAGGCGAAATCGCGCAGAAAGTGAACACAGCCAACTGTTCACTGTCATTCGATATCATCATTTATCGTTAAGAAATAGAATATTGAAACATGATCAAAACGGATGAGACACACAGCTACACGGTGTGCACAGAGCACTTAACTCAGTAGCTCCTGTAGGAAGCCGGACTTGGAATATGAGGGAACTGCAACAAGGAACACTTTCATACATTGCCTTCAATGGTTCCTGCCGCCTATCCACCATATTGACCGGAAGTTCACATCCTTCTGAAAATGATGGTCGTCATATTTTTTTAAATTTCTTAATTACTTCTTAATTCTTTCTTCTTAATTACTTCTTAATTCTTTCTTCTTAATTACTTCCTAATGTAGTAACAAGAACATGATAAAGTAACGAAGGCTTTTCTTCTTCTTCACATCTTCCTCTTTCGCACTCTTTTCTCCTCATTATTCTCATCATCATCAGAACCATCATCTTCTTCCTCTTCTTTTTTCTGCTTTTTCTTCCTCACATCATCATCATTAGCGTGATTATTACCTACACCAGGGGTGGCCAAATGGCGGCCCGCGGGCCGGATCCGGCCCGCCAGCCTAGTTTTCTTGGCCCGCGAAGCTCCACGGACTTACTTCATTTTTTACCCCTAATAGCGGATTTCTCCTGGTTTTAATCCGTGTCGGAGTTAACTCTTCTATCGTTCAAGAATACACAATTTGAAAATCTCTGTCAATTTCTCGCAACAGCTAGATTGGCAACATAATTTCAAATAACACACACACACACACACACACTCACACGCACACGCACACACACACACACACACACACACACACACACACACACACACACACACTGCACAACTAATGGTGCCGACAATATTCAAAGTCTTTGCTTCGAGTTGGTACCGCAAAGTTGCTTTATTGTCAGTGCGGTGATAGCGTCAGATCTTTGGCTCAACATTTGTCGTCTGGACTTGTGGTGGCTCTTTCATTTCGCGGTAAGGGGTTAATGAGGTTGGGAGGGACAGGGGTGAGGGGACTTCGTAGCTCTAATTCTGTCTTTGAAGTTACATTCAAAATGTTTCACTGTTCGCCTTCATTCCCTTTGATCCCATCGTCTTGTCTTGTCCATAAAATGACTGCAACGTGTTTATTTGGTCACAATCTTTTGATTTCATTGTCAAACACAAGTCTGTGTATAACTGTCAAATCTGGACTTATTTTCGATAGTGGACCAACATTCTGTGACTTTTAACTTTGATGTGAGATTTTGTATTAAATCATGTTAAAACGTAGAAAAGTTGATTGTGAAAATCGCATATTTAAACCTGAATGGGAATTAGATTATTTGTTCATCTTCAATAAGGATAGTAAACCTCAGTGCTTAAATTTGCGTTCAAGTGTTAGCCGTTTTGAAGGAATATAATTTAAAACGGCACTATGCCACACATCATCAAAACATGTATGAGAAACATAGCATTGAAGCTAGGAAGCTTTTGGTTGAACAGCTGAAGACAAAGTTGAATCAACAGCAAAGTATGTATACAAAGGGCAATAAAATTAAAGAGTCATCGATCATTGCATCATATACAGTTACCTATGAGCTTGCAAAATCTAAAAAACCCTTTACTGACGGAAATTTTGTGAAGAAATGTGCGATTCAAATGGCAAAGGCATTCGGTCAAGAAAAAATAGCCAAAGAATTTGAATCTGTGCCTCTTTCAAAACAAACTGTAGCCAGAAGAACAGAAGACATCAGTCTGCAACTGTCTCAAAGTTTAAAATCTTGTATTGAAAACTGCTCATATTTTTCGCTCGCGATTGATGAAAGTACTGACATCACTGACACTTGCCAGCTTCTTATTTTTGTTAAAGTTATCCAGGAGGATTTTACTGTTATTGAAGAATTGTTGAAAGTTTGCTCTTTGCATGACACTTGTAGAGGGACAGACATATTTTCTGCAGTTCATAGTGCCGTAGATGAAGTAGGTGGTTTTGGAAAGTTGTCTGCAGTGTGTACTGATGGTTGCAAAGCTTTTATTGGTTCAAATACTGGTTTTGTTGGACTTCTAAAGCAAAACAAAATTAACATACCTACATTGCATTGCATAATTCATCAAGAGGCCCTTTGTGCAAAGTCCATAAATCTAAAAGACACCATGGCTATTGTTGTGAAAATAACAAATTTGATAAGAGGAGGACACCAGTCTTTAAATCACAGGAAGTTTTTATCATTTTTAGAGGAAGTAGATTCTAGCTACGGTGATCTCCTGCTTTATACAGAAGTAAGATGGCTTAGTCGAGGGAAATGTTTAATAATATTTTTTGAACTGAAGAATGACATTTATGACTTCCTGCGAGAGAACTTACCATGCTCCATTGATCTTCAACATGCACTCAAAGACATTAATTTCCTTCATAATCTGGCATATCTCACAGACATCACACAACATTTGAACATATTGAATTTGCAGCTACAAGGGGAAAAGCAAACCATTTTTCAATTGATGGGATATGTTGATGGTTTTAAAAAGAAGCTGAATCTATTTAGACTTTCTTTGCAAAAAAATGATCTGTTCCATTTTTCAAGTTGTAAGCAGTTGTTGTCAGAGATAGAAAGTGTAAACTTCAGTAAGTACGCAGCTGACATTGAACATTTGATTTGAGAATTTGATCGACGATTTCAAGATTTTGAAATGTTTCGTCCGCAAACGGAACTTTTTAATAACCCAATTAAGTGCACAGTGGAGTGCCAGCCATCAGATCTTCAACTAGAGTTGTGTGACCTTCAGTGTGACCCCTTCCTCAGTACTGTAAAGGCATTAGGAGCTGACTTCTGGAAATTGCTACCAAATGAACGTTACCCGTGTCTGAGAAAATGGGCACTAAAGATGTGCTCTATATTCGGCAGCACATATCTCTGCGAGACAACATTCTCTTCCATGAAGTTAATTAAATCTAAGACCAGGAACAGAATGACCGATTCGACATTGTCCCATACTCTCCGAATCGCCACGTCAAAAATGGAAGTGGACTTCAAATCTCTGGTGGAAAGCTGTGACAAGTCACAATCGTCGCACTGAGACATTAAAGGTAATTTTAAAATGAATAATTAATGGATTTGTTACAAATCAAATATGTAGTCAAAGTGCAAGCATTATTTATATATTACTATATCGCATAGGTCCCTACTGTCATTTTTGACGATATTCTTAAGTGTGGCCCGCGGGTCTTGGCCTTGGCTTTAATCCGGCCCTCGGGCAACCTCAAGTTGGCCACCACTGACCTACACTATCATCGTCATCATCATCACTTTCTTCTTCTTCTTCTTTTTATTCTGCTCTTTCTTCCTCTCATTTTCATCATCATCACCATCATCATCATCATCATCATCATCATGATCACCATTATCACCATCACAACATCATCACCATCATCATTATAATGATGAATCATAATAATCATAATCATAATCATCATCTTCGTCTTCATCATCATCATCATCTTCTACTTCTGCGTTCGTAAGATAATTACCCTCGCCTCACGCTCTTTAAAGAAAGTTAGGTGACCGTAAATACGCTGTACTGTAGCTCACAACAAAGCAGCGACATCTGCAACCTTCATCCCGATACATCCGATTTCAAAATAACCCTCTTGGATAGTGGCCTTTCTTTCTCTCGATCTCAATTAACCTGAACGGATGGATCTATTACAAGTACCACAGCGATGGTGGATGGGGAAAGAGGGGAAAAGTACAACTGTTATCGCTGACGCCTGAAGTGATCTCTGACTTATAGAGCTCCTCCATCGTATAGTCCGTTCTCAAGTGTTTGTGCTTGTTTAATGATTTATATTTCAGCCATGGTGAAACAAGAAATGTTGAAAATACATATTTATATTTATATCATCAACATCTTTATATAACACCGATGAACTTTCTTTCTAATCTCTATTGACATACATTTGTTGCACAGGATGTTTTACAGTGCAATACAACACAACCCGACAAAATGTAATTCAATGCAGTAGAATGCAACACAATCCGACAAAATGTAATAGAATGCATTAGAACACTATCCGGTTTCGATTGTCATTTTAGGAAACGGCGAGTCGCCTTTTCTTTATGGCTAAGTGCATGGCCAAAATGGTTAGCCTGGTATCTAAAGTTACCTCGCGGAGGAAGATCTCCACTATTAGTTGCCAGATATGCTGATGCAGACAGTCAGCTATGAGTTGCTGACTACTCTTAGCCAGGGGGGGGGAGTTGCTGGGCGTCTCCGTTCCCCCCCCCCCCCGTTACAATTCCTCTTTACCTCTGGTAACCATCCGCTGGTAACCATTCGCTGGTAACCATCCGCTGGTAACCATCCGCTGGTAACCATCCGCTGGTAACCATCCGCTGGTAACCATCCGCTGGTAACCATCAGCTGGTAACCATCCGCTGGTAACTAAAGGAATTGCTTGTTGTCTTCGTCATCCGAACCTAACCGGAAGTTAAGTGGGCGTCAATTTGCTGTGTTGAGACTTGCAGTAGAACTGGGATATTTGCGCCTATCGGCCCAACACATCCGATTTCAGCACCTCATTTCTGGATACCGGGTTATCTTGCCTTTTCGATTCCTACGCGCTTGGCCAGACTAGTCAGGTTAGTCTGTTTCTGGAGATACCACGGAGAGGTGGAGTAGTGCCTTGATGGTTCTGGTTCACCGATCATGGCGCTATCAGCTATGGGTTGCTGACTGCACTTCCAGCTCTGCTCTGGCGCCTTGCCTCTCATTGCAAAATAAAAGTGAAGTTTCTTTCCTATTAACATTGTTCTTCAGAGCAATAACGCGAGTCCAGAGATTTAGATTTCTAACCACAGTTGTTTGTTTTCGTCTCAAAGTGGTCTTTTAGTTCTAGGCTTGAACATTTCACAGTATTTACTGATGAAGATGTCCTGGGTTGAAATACATTCCACTCATTCTTAACAGTTATATACCTCTAAACAAACCACAGGAACAGTGAGCTAGATGGCTTGAGAACAACACTAGATCAACTGTGCAATAACTTCCAGAGAGAGGTCATCAAGTGGGTACCATCACACTGTAATATACACGGAAACGAACGCGCAGACAAATTAGCTAAAGAGGGAGGGAGATTACCACAAGAAAACCATCTGTTCAGCTGCGATAAAACCAAACCCATCATCAAATGCCAGTATCATGAGAATTGGAAACAAAAGCAAGAACACCTAAAATATAACGAGAGGGATGGATACCTCCAACTTATCAAGGTGGGATCAAGTCATCATACTTTACCTACGCACTGGCCGCAACAGAATGAGAAACCACATGTTCACCAAACTCAAAACAGGAACTACCAGCCAATGTGGCTGTGTTCCCTAGCGTTTCGCTTTTCGTGGCAAGGCGCTTGCCACTGAGTACGGGTTCGATCCTGCTTCGGTCCATATATTGTTCTTTGTTTTCTTTTCTGCTTTTGATTATTTGTCATTTTTTTCCGAGTGCTGTAAACATACCTCGTCCTCTGAATTGATTCGCTGATTATCGTCTCGGAAGTTTCCCTCTATAATAATATTCATTTATTATTACTTGTCTCCCATGCCACTGTACCCTGGATAACATGACAACAAAACATGTTCTACAGGATTGCCCCCAGTCCACAGATCTGAAAAGGACAAGGTGGTCCTCCTCCCTGGAAGAGAAACTATACGGGGCAACCGAATCACTTAAACAGACAGCTGACGTCATAAGAGAGTCCGGAATCCTAGTCTGAATGACGTCATGATCGCAGAAGAAAAAGCAGAAGAAGAACAATGATATTTTGTGGAAGTGGTTCCAGTTTGTGACACCATGTACAAAAATTGAAATTTTAAGTTCCATTAATTATTTATTCTTCTTCTTCTTCTTCTACCTATTTAGCTCCCTGTGGAGCATAGGTCTTCAACAAACACTTTCCAAGTCATTCTGTTTTTTTTGCCATTCTTTTAAGTTCATTCCATGTCTTCCCCATCATCTTCATCTCTGCTTCTATCTGTCTTCTCCAATAATTCCTTGGTCTTCCTCTTTGTCTTTTCCCATGGGGATTCCAAAAAGGGCATGTTGTGTAATACACTCAGTTGGCTTCCGTAGTGTGTGTCCTATCCAGCGCCATCGCCTTCGCTGTATCTCTTTATCCACTGGTATTTGACTGATACATTTCCATAATTCTATGTTAGTGATTTTGTCCTGCCATTTCCATCCCTTTATTCTACGCAAGCATCCATTAATGAAAGTCTGTATCTTCATAATTGTCAATTTTGTTGTTCTCCATGTTTCACGGCCATATAATAGGACCGACTTAACATTTGAGTTGAAAATTGTTAATTTTGTATTTAACCTAATTTCTTTGGATTTCCATATATACCCAGTGCAACGACAGCTCCCCTTGCTTTTGATATCCTTATTTTGGTATCATTTTCTGTTCCTCCCTCTTCATCTATATTACTGCCCAGATATATGTAAGATTGTACGTCTAGTAGGGGTATTTCTCCTAATTATGGAGATTATTAGTTATTTATGTATGCGTGATATTCTAGCAGTTAATGCTCGCAACAAAAATATCAAAATTGTCAAATCTGAGAGTTTCGGATGATTTAATATTTAATGTTTAACCAAAAAAGTTGTTACATTTTAAGATACATCTTTTTTCTAATTACTTTGAATGTAGAAAATAAGAAGTATGTATATTTTATCTACTTTGAAAGACACAAATGGGTCTCCTTTTCTTTCTTCTGTCTACACGTCCGTGTGTACTCGTTCGGGTGTCGAGATACAAAGTTCTGGTTCTCGCCATTTTAGCGACTTCACTCAGTGTCAATTTATGTTATTGTAGCTCTTCTTTATTATATAAGGAAGAAACAATCATTTCTTGGCCATGTAATAAGAAGAGAACAGCTGGAATATATTGTAACAACTGGGAAAATTGAGGGACGAAGAAATAGCGGGAAGCGAAGAGAAAAAATAAAAGACAGCTTAAGAGAATGGCTTGGCAGAAGGTCAACAAGAGAAATGATAAATAACTGTCGAGATCGAAAGTTGTGGAGAGACATGATCACCTACGCCAGCAAGCCCGGTACTTGATGACGAGCTCTTCTTTGATGTTCTCTGCCCATCTTACTCTGGGTTTGCCTCTTGCTCTTCTCCCTTTTCCCCTTTTAACATATACTTTGTATGGTAAGGAATCACACGATATTCTTTCTAGATGGGCAAACCAGTTTATTTGTTGTTTCTGTATGTAGCTTAGGATTGGCTTTAATCACACATCTGTAGATGCTATATAACGTATTGTGTCCTATACGGCGGTCATGTGCTATGTAATCAGTCACAGGCGGGCAAGTCAAATAATGTATCAATAACAAATAACTATGCACTAAATGACTGTTATTTAGTTTATATTTTAATAAAGAACATTACCATTTCGAGCATACAGTTTCTTGTTTCGGATATAGAACATTACTAGCTCGAACACACAGTTTCTTGTTTCGGATATAGAACATTACCAGCTCGACAAGGCATTACCAGGGACAGGGATGCATATATTGAGAGACAAGAGTCTAAAGGTGGGACAATGATGTATATATTGAGAGACAAGAGTCTAAAGGACAATGATGTGAGAGACAAGAGTCTAAAGGCGTGACAATGATGTATATATTGAGAGACTAGAGTCTAAAGGTGGGACAATGATGTATATATTGAGAGACAAGAGTCTAAAGGTGGGACAATGATGTATATATTGAGAGACAAGAGTCTAAAGGTGGGACAATGATGTATATATTGAGAGACACGAGTCTAAAGGTGGGACAATGATGTATATATTGAGAGACAAGAGTCTAAAGGCGTGACAATGGTGTATATATTGAGAGACAGGAGTCTAAAGGTGGGACAATGATGTATATATTGAGAGACAATAGTCTAAAGGTGGGACAATGATGTATATATTGAGAGATAAGAATCTAAAGGCGTGTCAATGATGTATATATTGAGAGACAAGAGTCTAAAGGTGGGACAATGATGTATATATTGAGAGACAAGAGTCTAAAGTTGGGGCAATGATGTATATATTGAGAGACAAGAGTCTAAAGGTGGGAAATGGGTCTGGTCGATCTAGCGCACTTAGGGAGAGAACCAGATGTATCTACAATCAACACCTTACAGGAACAATCAGGCAGCATACGTTTCGAGATATGGTGGGACTCCGGTGGAGTGGATACGGGGATGCACCGACTGCAATGAAACTTATTCCACGAAAAGAATAAAGTAGAATAGAATAGCCTGGTAATGTGCTTCATGAACATTGTGGTTCAGTTTTAGACAGAAGAAATGGTGATAGTGACTTGGGATCCCAGTGGACAAACTGGCCGAGCAACTAAAGGGCCGAAACCCTTGCTTGACTGTGGACCACTTCAAATGATCAGATTGTCTCCCATGGCAGATTGCTATTGCTTGCTCTTCCTCATAACCATCACACAACCGTCACATTACCGTCATATTACCGTCACATAACCGCCACATAACCCCGGTAGTTTTTGGGTCAGCATTGACATACTGCATCAACTCTTGTCATTTCTCTCTATTTTCGGGTATTGTCTGAGATGCTGCAAAGTTGAGGCCTGTCCACTCCTTGATGATACCTACCCAGTATCTTATATGCTATATATCATCATCATTATCACCATTATCATCATCATCATCATCATCATCATAAAGTACAATGCCTGCTGGCATAGGTGATCATGTCTCTCCACACCTTTCAAAACGAAAGTTATTTATCATTTCTGTTGTTGACCTTCCACCCAGCCATTCACTTAAGCTGTCTGGTATCTGTTCTCTTTGCTTCCCTCTCTCTCTCTTCGTGTACACTTATCCCTGTATCCTCCCGATGAACTCTTTTGTTAACACCAGCCAACACGTGACTGTAGTTTCAGCTCTGTGGGACCAGGCTCCACTTCTTCGTTGCCATAGTTGCGAGGAAGCCTCGCTACCATTGGTTGTTCGTATCTCGTGCTTCTTCCGCGTTGTGTTTTCTCAACACCCGTGGCTAGGGCTAAACGGCCATTGGATGCAAACTTATATAACATCTACTGAAGAACTGAGATCAACAAACAAGTCTTGGTTGTACAACACTTCAAAATGACTCTATTATATATTCCATATGACGTCGCACTTCTTGTACAGAGGCGCGTGGATGCACGCTCCATTTCTCACCGGAGTTTCTGCTACCCTTCTCGCACTTATAATTCTCTCACATCATGTAACTGTCTACTTTACATATCACAACCAATTTTATAAGAGTACTTCATGTCACATTGTATATAATCGTAACTTGTCATCATTTACAGAATATATCATGTCATCATTTCAATTGGCTGTTTCGAACTGTGTTAAGTAGTTCTCATAGTGTTTATAAAGTCGCTATACAGTGACTTGAACAAATATTTGTGAAATTACGTCACCGATTGATGAAATTAACGTCATGATATTCTTGTGTCCACAATCCAGTCGGCAGCGTTACACAACAAGCCGTTGTTATATTCCCGATATCATTGCTGAAAGGAGATAGTGTTAAACATTGAAAAACGACATTTTTGGTGTTCTCGCAACGTTTATTAAAGGCTCGTTTGTTGTGTTTTTATCTTTTGGCTTTGTCACGTGGCCAAACTATGTAATCTGTTGTTTCTTTATATATTCTATGGCGGAGATTATTCCTAGCTTCGTTCTCAGCTCATCATTTCTGATCTTATCTCTCAGGATGTTTCCTGTCATTCGTCTGACACATTTAATCTAAGTAGAGATTATTGTTCTTATTTTACTTGCATCAAGGGTCCAGGTCTGGCATTGGTAGCACAATGTAGACATGAAGATTGTTTTGTAGAGTGCTCGTTGTGCCTCTAGAGTTATTTCCTTTTTGAACAACAGTGGTGATAGCTGCCCATTGGTTTGACAAGCTTTGATGCATCTTGAGTCCATTTCTGCTGTTTGTGAATTGTCGTTTGTCACTAGACTTTCTAGATATTTAAATTCCTCTACTTGTTTTAGCTGTCTGCCGTCTATTGTTATGTTGATGTTTTATTTCTCTTTTGCGAAATTCATGACTTCTGTTTTGTTTATGTTAATTTTCATGTTCAGCTTCGTGCCTGTGCTGTTTAGTCTTTTTAAGTGTTCTTGTAGGTCTTCTATTTTACCATATATTAGTGCCTGGTCGTCTGCAAATAGAAGCTCGTCGGGTTGACTAACTTGCACATATAGTCCATGTATGTAATAAACAATAGGGGTATGGGGATAGTATACACCCTTGTCTTACAGCTGATCTAACTTCCAAGCGGTCTGTGTAACCTGCTACTGTTCTGACTGTGAGGCTGCTGTTGATGTAGATACGTTTAATTAGGCTGGTTATTTGTTGGCTTACCTCGTAAGTTGTTAGTATCTCCCATAGTTCTTATCTGTTTACTCGGTCGAATGCTTTTTCCTGGTCAATGAAAGTTATGTACAGATTTTGATTGTGTTCTGTCGTCTCTTATGTTAGCAGTTTAAGAGTGGATCGAGCGTGAGTACATACCTATTTAAAAAAAAAAACAAAAAACCCCATAAGAGAATCGGTTAACTGTAGCTCTATTATTGGTCTCAGCCATTTTTAAAATCAATTATTAACGTGTTATCTCTCTTCAGTATATTTTCACACTCCAAGGGAATGTACTCAATTTCCTTCAAACTAAAAAGGTTTGCTTCGGTAACGTCCCATTGAATAAATAATTAAGACCCACTTTCAATGTTCCTCCTGTTCCTTTCGAGCCGTAACCGGCGCATAGGGCGCAGACCAAGATACACCTTCTCCTATATGAATTTTTTGTTCTAGCAGTTTTCTTTTAAAGATATTTTATCAAATCTCGCCATCTGTCTCTGTTCTGTGCAAGCAGTTCTATCTCATTGAGGGAGCCGATTCCTGCTGCTCTTTCAATGTAGACAAATAATAAAAAAATAAATGAATATTATTACAGAGAAAACGGTTGGCTTACCACGGCAACAGCCGGGGTTCGTACCCTGGCGAGGACACCTGGGTTTTACTAATTCCCTAAAAATTAGTAGGAGCCGCGATAGCTCAGTGGTTAGTGAACTGGACTACTACGGACAAGGGGTAGGGTTCGATCCCAACCGACGGCTCCGGTTCACCCAGCCTTAAATGGGTACCGGATTTTTTCTGGGAAAGTAAAAGCAGCACGGGCGTAATACCGACCACATTACCCCAAAAATCATGTGCTGAAGGTCTGTAAAATATAGGGTCACTAACACCATATTTCCCTATACGCCACTTGGCGTGATGGGGGGTACTTTACTTTTTTTTTTTTATTACAGAGAAAAACTGTTGCCTCTACAGTTATTTCTTTTCCTCGGAAACTTCCGAATCAGCGATTCAATTTTGTTCAGAGTGCTGTAAACGCAACTCTTCCTTTGAATTGATCTCCTTTGTTGTTATAATGCATATGTACGTTGTTATAATACATTAGGGACACAGACGTTTACCAATTTTGTCAATATGGTAAACGTCTCTTCGACTTAAAAATAGACATTATTCCGTTGTTTTGTACAAAATGTTCAAAAAGTTGAACTGGTCAATCAGTTGGCGAAACAGTAACAGCAAAATGCACCCCAAGTTTTAAATCTTGTATACTGAAACTGAAACTCAACAAGTAGCATCCTAGCGGCCACGACATTTCATATTCTTGTATATTCATTGTGTTACTTTCGTTTATCAACGAGCTAATTCTTCTTATCGTGATGTTTAGCATAAAATAAGATTTTTTTTACACTGTGTGACAATAAGATACCCTTTAAATTTGTTCAAATATTCTGTATGACGTAACTTTCATAAAACACTGAATGTGTAATAGGAAAAGTGAGAGAGAGATGGAGAGAGATGGAGTGGAGAGGAGATTCAACTTGAAGAAGAATGCAGATTGGAACGTCCATTTTATTGATACACTACTTACCTGACCAGTATAAAAGGACAACACTTGAAGATAACACATTTCCTCAAATCAATACAATCTTATCTCCCTTTTCATTGGACTTTTTGTGGCAGACATTTTTAACAATTAAAAAAAACATTTTTTTAACGTTAATTTTTAAAATATTGTTTATTAATATTATTTATATGTTATTGCTTGCTATATAAATGTTTTTTTTAAATTGATATTTTTTACAATTACTAAATATTAAAAAAAAAAAAAATTTAATATACTATTTTTTATTAATTTTTTTTAAATTAATTTTTTTATTTATAAATTATTATTTTTTATATTTAAAAAATTAATTATTTATCATATTTTAAAAAAAAATATTTGTTTAATTAATTTCTTATTTATATATTTTTTTGATTTCAAATATTTTCAAAATATTAATTTTAAAAATAGGTTTTTTATATTGTTTTTAATATTTTTAAAACTATTTTTTTAATTGATATTTTATTTACATTATATTTTTCTACTTGTACCTCCCCTTAGAGAGCAACTATTTTTTTTTTTTCAAACCGGATTCTCCAGAAAAAGTTGCGAATTTCAAATAGGGTCAAATCCGGGCTTCAAGAACCCCTGTGCACCGAGACGTTCAGGAAGACTATACTCGACCCTGGCGAGAGGATCTTGTAGCTGATGACCATCCACTCTTGTAGCAAGAGGTTCATCGGACATCAGGAAGGACAGCGGAAGGTGACGTTCACACGGTCTTTGAGCTCCTTCTGCCCAGCGACTCGTTTTTAGCCAGCTCCTGCAACCGGCAGTTTCCCCTCAACTGCTACATCACAACCGGCAGTCTCCCCTCAACTGCTACATCACAACCGGCAGTCTCCCCTCAACTGCTACATCACAACCGGCAGTCTCCCCTCAACTGCTACATCACAACCGGCAGTCTCCCTCAACTGCTACATCACAACCGGCAGTCTCCCCTCAACTGCTACATCACAACCGGCAGTCTCCCCTCAACTGCTACATCACAACCGGCAGTCTCCCCTCAACTGCTACATCACAACCGGCAGTCTCCCCTCAACTGCTACATCACAACCGGCAGTCTCCCCTCAACTGCTACATCACAACCGGCAGTCTCCCCTCAACTGCTACACCACAATCGCCGTGACTTTTCTCCTCTAGCAACTTACAAGTAATCCACCATTGACGAACCAGCCTTCAATGTTATTGCGGCCGCTGTACAGGTAGCAGACAACAGTGACAGATTTTGTAGGAGATCATGAATTCAAAATTCTACATTAAAGGCCTGCAACGTTGCTAGGCCTGCTCCCTGTAGATTAACTTCCACAATTCATGCGGCCTGCCACTGGAGAAACAACAACGCTAATGTACTAGCAGCGCGGACTATCAAGAAACAACAACGCTAATGTACTAGCAGCGCGAACTATCAAGAAACAACAACGCTAATGTACTAGCAGCGCGGACTATCAAGAAACAACAACGCTAATGTACTAGCAGCGCGAACTATCAAGAAACAACAACGCTAATGTACTAGCAGCGCGGACTATCAAGAAACAACAACGCTAATGTACTAGCAGCGCGAACTATCAAGAAACAACAACGCTAATGTACTAGCAGCGCGAACTATCAAGAAACAACAACGCTAATGTACTAGCAGCGCGGACTATCAAGAAACAACAACGCTAATGTACTAGCAGCGCGAACTATCAAGAAACAACAACGCTAATGTACTAGCAGCGCGGACTATCAAGAAAGCAACATAATCCTATTGACGTCATTTGTGACGCACTAAAATAACCTTGACCCGCCTTATTTCTGTTTTATGTCGGGAAAACCCGCAGTTCCCGGAATCGTTGAACTCCAGCAAATTGGGACACAGATGGGTCTGTTACTGGGCACGTACGGAGGTCGTAGGCTTTCACGGTTCATGTTGGAGGTACAGCTGTGAAGGAAGGTGTGATGCTTTCATGGTTCATGTTGGAGGTACACTGTGAAGGAAGATGTGATGCTTTCATGGCTCATGTTGGAGGTACAACTGTGAAGGAAGGTGTGATGCTTTCATGGCTCATGTTGGAGGTACACTGTGAAGGAAGATGTGATGCTTTCATGGCGCATGTTGGAGGCAGAACTATGCTTCACATTGGAGCTGAAAGCTACAAGAATGCTATAATTTCCTGCAATTTCACAAAAATTTTCACTGCGCATCATAATGATGAACATAGAGTTCTCCGCGTCGAAGGTTGGCTACCATGGAGCGCCATTCCACTTTGTCTCTTGCTTTGATGGTGCAGGTTGTCATAGACTGACTTGTCCATCTTTTGATGTTACTCGTTCATGTTAGTCTTAATCTGCCTGTCTCTTGCTTTTATAATGCAGGTTGCCATAGACTGCCTTGTCCATCTTTTGATGTTACTCGTCCATGTTAGTCTTGGTCTGTCTCTTTTACCTTGTATTTTCCCTTCCAGGATTGATTTTAGTAGGCTGATGTGTCTTTTAACATGCCCCATGGGTTCATAGTTGCTGCCATGACTTCTTTTAGGAACAGATTTCACTTCACACGAGTCTTAGGCTTTTCTGGCGAGAAAGAAGAAGGGACAAGGAGAGAGAGAGAGAGAGAGAGAGAGAGAGAGAGAGAGAGAGAGAGATGATGGCACTTATGCGGGAATATAAAAATTTACGGAAAAAGAAAATAAACGAGGAAGAAACAGTGAGATAGAGCGAGAGAAAGAAAAGCGATGTGTGAGAAGAAAACAGACAAATCGAGTGAGAGAGAGAGAGAGAGAGAGAGAGAGATAAAATGATGAAGCTAGAGAAAGAGAAAATATATGAACAAAAAAAAACATTGGAAAACAGAGAGAGAGAGAGAGAAGTGGGTTAGTTGGTTAAGTCGTAAGGCGTCGGGTTCCGGACAAACCAGCCCTGTGTCCGAATCGCCCCACAGACGGTGGACATTCTTCACTTCAAGTCCGTGGTTTTTTCGTGGCTTTATGGTCACTAATCTCTGAACAGTGAGAACCGATGACTAGCCCTCTCTGACTATTGAGATACCCCTATCATCTACCCCTCTCTGGGTAGTGCGATCCGATGTCTAGCCCTCTCTGGTAAGTGAGACCCGATGTCTAGCCCTCTCCGGGTAGTGAGATCCGATGTCTAGCCCTCTCTGGGTAGTGAGATCCGATGTCTAGCCCTCTCTGGTAAGTGAGATCCGATGTCTAGCCCTCTCTGGGTAGTGAGATCCGATGTCTAGCCCTCTCTGGGTAGTGAGATCCGATGTCTAGCCCTCTCTGGTAAGTGAGATCCGATGTCTAGCCCTCTCCGGGTAGTGAGATCCGATGTCTAGCCCTCTCCGGGTAGTGAGATCCGATGTCTAGCCCTCTCTGGGTAGTGAGATCCGATGTCTAGCCCTCTCTGGGTAGTGAGATCCGATGTCTAGCCCTCTCCGGGTAGTGAGATCCGATGTCTAGTCCTCTCTGGGTAGTGAGATCCGATGTCTAGTCCTCTCTGGGTAGTGAGATCCGATGTCTAGCCCTCTCTGGGTAGTGATATCCGATGTCTAGCCCTCTCTGGTAAGTAAGATTCGATGTCTAGCCCTCTCTGGGTAGTGAGATCCAATGTCTAGCCCTCTCTGGGTAGTGAGATCCAATGTCTAGCCCTCTCTGGGTAGTGAGATCCAATGTCTAGCCCTCTCTGGGTAGTGAGATCCAATGTCTAGCCCTCTCTGGGTAGTGAGATCCGATGTCTAGCCCTCTCTGGTAAGTGAGATCCGATGTCTAGCCCTCTCTGGGTAGTGAGATCCAATGTCTAGCCCTCTCTGGGTAGTGAGATCCAATGTCTAGCCCTCTCTGGGTAGTGAGATCCAATGTCTAGCCCTCTCTGGGTAGTGAGATCCAATGTCTAGCCCTCTCTGGGTAGTGAGATCCAATGTCTAGCCCTATCTGGGTAGTGAGATCCGATGTCTAGCCCTCTCTGGTAAGTGAGATCCGATGTCTAGCCCTCTCTGGGTAGTGAGATCCAATGTCTAGCCCTCTCTGGGTAGTGAGATCCGATGTCTAGCCCTCTCTGGGTAGTGAGATCCAATGTCTAGCCCTCTCTGGGTAGTGAGATCCAATGTCTAGCCCTCTCTGGTAAGTGAGATCCGATGTCTAGCCCTCTCTGTGTAGTGAGATCCAATGTCTAGCCCTCTCTGGGTAGTGAGATCCGATGTCTAGCCCTCTCTGGTAAGTGAGATCCGATGTCTAGCCCTCTCCGGGTAGTGAGATCCGATGTCTAGCCCTCTCCGGGTAGTGAGATCCGATGTCTAGCCCTCTCTGGGTAGTGAGATCCAATGTCTAGCCCTCTCCGGGTAGTGAGATCCGATGTCTAGCCCTCTCTGGGTAGTGAGATCCGATGTCTAGCCCTCTCTGGTAAGTGAGATCCGATGTCTAGCCCTCTCCGGGTAGTGAGATCCGATGTCTAGCCCTCTCCGGGTAGTGAGATCCGATGTCTAGCCCTCTCTGGGTAGTGAGATCCGATGTCTAGTCCTCTCTGGGTAGTGAGATCCGATGTCTAGCCCTCTCTGGGTAGTGAGATCCAATGTCTAGTCCTCTCTGGTAAGTGAGATCCGATGTCTAGCCCTCTCTGGGTAGTGAGATCCGATGTCTAGCCCTCTCTGGGTAGTGAGATCCGATGTCTAGCCCTCTCTGGTAAGTGAGATCCAATGTCTAGCCCTCTCCGGGTAGTGAGATCCGATGTCTAGCCCTCTCTGGGTAGTGAGATCCGATGTCTAGCCCTCTCTGGGTAGTGAGATCCGATGTCTAGTCCTCTCTGGGTAGTGAGATCCGATGTCTAGCCCTCTCTGGTAAGTGAGATCCAATGTCTAGCCCTCTCTGGGTAGTGAGATCCAATGTCTAGCCCTCTCCGGGTAGTGAGATCCGATGTCTAGCCCTCTCTGGGTAGTGAGATCCGATGTCTAGCCCTCTCTGGGTAGTGAGTTCCGATGTCTAGTCCTCTCTGGGTAGTGAGATCCGATGTCTAGCCCTCTCTGGTAAGTGAGATCCAATGTCTAGCCCTCTCTGGGTAGTGAGATCCGATGTCTAGCCCTCTCTGGGTAGTGAGATCCGATGTCTAGCCCTCTCTGGGTAGTGAGATCCGATGTCTAGCCCTCTCTGGGTAGTGAGATCCGATGTCTAGCCCTCTCTGGGTAGTGAGATCCGATGTCTAGCCCTCTCTGGGTAGTGAGATCCGATGTCTAGCTCTCTCTGGTAAGTGAGATCCAATGTCTAGTCCTCTCTGGTAAGTGAGATCCAATGTCTAGCCCTCTCCGGGTAGTGAGATCCGATGTCTAGCCCTCTCTGGGTAGTGAGATCCGATGTCTAGCCCTCTCTGGTAAGTGAGATCCGATGTCTAGCCCTCTCTGGGTAGTGAGATCCAATGTCAAGCCCTCTCTGGGTAGTGAGATCCAATGTCTAGCCCTCTCTGGGTAGTGAGATCCAATGTCTAGCCCTCTCTGGTAAGTGAGATCCGATGTCTAGCCCTCTCTGGGTAGTGAGATCCAATGTCTAGCCCTCTCTGGGTAGTGAGATCCAATGTCTAGCCCTCTCTGGGTAGTGAGATCCAATGTCTAGCCCTCTCTGGTAAGTGAGATCCGATGTCTAGCCCTCTCTGGTAAGTGAGATCCAATGTCTAGCCCTCTCTGGTAAGTGAGATCCAATGTCTAGCCCTCTCTGGTAAGTGAGATCCAATGTCTAGCCCTCTCTGGTAAGTGAGATCCAATGTCTAGCCCTCTCTGGTAAGTGAGATCCAATGTCTAGCAATCTCTGGTAAGTGAGATCCAATGTCTAGCCCTCTCTGGTAAGTGAGATCCGATGTCTAGCCCTCTCTGGTAAGTGAGATCCAATGTCTAGCCCTCTCTGGTAAGTGAGATCCAATGTCTAGCCCTCTCTGGTAAGTGAGATCCGATGTCTAGCCCTCTCTGGGTAGTGAGATCCGATGTCTAGCCCTCTCCGGGTAGTGAGATCCGATGTCTAGCCCTCTCTGGGTAGTGAGATCCAATGTCTAGCCCTCTCTGGGTAGTGAGATCCAATGTCTAGCCCTCTCTGGGTAGTGAGATCCGATGTCTAGCCCTCTCTGGGTAGTGAGATCCAATGTCTAGCCCTCTCCGGGTAGTGAGATCCAATGTCTAGCCCTCTCTGGGTAGTGAGATCCAATGTCTAGCCCTCTCTGGGTAGTGAGATCCGATGTCTAGCCCTCTCTGGTAAGTGAGATCCGATGTCTAGCCCTCTCTGGGTAGTGAGATCCAATGTCTAGCCCTCTCTGGTAAGTGAGATCCGATGTCTAGCCCTCTCTGGGTAGTCAGATCCGATGTCTAGTCCTCTCTGGGTAGTGAGATCCGATGTCTAGCCCTCTCTGGTAAGTGAGATCCGATGTCTAGCTCTCTCTGGGTTGTGAGATCCAATGTCTAGCCCTCTCTGGTAAGTGAGATCCGATGTCTAGCCCTCTCTGGGTAGTGAGATCCGATGTCTAGCCCTCTCTGGTAAGTGAGATCCGATGTCTAGCCCTCTCTGGGTAGTGAGATCCAATGTCTAGCCCTCTCTGGTAAGTGAGATCCAATGTCTAGCCCTCTCTGGTAAGTGAGATCCGACGTCTAGCCCTCTCTGGGTAGTGAGATCCTATGTCTAGCCCTCTCTGGGTAGTGAGATCCAATGTCTAGCCCTCTCTGGGTAGTGAGATCCGATGTCTAGCCCTCTCTGGTAAGTGAGATCCGATGTCTAGCCCTCTCTGGTAAGTGAGATCCGATGTCTAGCCCTCTCTGGGTAGTGAGATCCAATGTCTAGCCCTCTCTGGGTAGTGAGATCCGATGTCTAGCCCTCTCTGGTAAGTGAGATCCAATGTCTAGCCCTCTCTGGTAGTGAGATCCGATGTCTAGCCCTCTCTGGTAGTGAGATCCGATGTCTAGCCCTCTCTGGGTAGTGAGATCCAATGTCTAGCCCTCTCTGGGTAGTGAGATCCGATGTCTAGCCCTCTCTGGTAAGTGAGATCCGATGTCTAGCCCTCTCTGGGTAGTGAGATCCAATGTCTAGCACTCTCTGGGTAGTGAGATCCAATGTCTAGCCCTCTCTGGGTAGTGAGATCCAATGTCTAGCCCTTTCTGGGTAGTGAGATCCAATGTCTATCCCTCTCTGGGTAGTGAGATCCGATGTCTAGCCCTCTCTGGGTAAGTGAGATCCCATGTCTAGCCCTCTCTTGTAAGTGAGATCCAATGTCTAGCCCTCTCTGGTAAGTGAGATCCAATGTCTAGCCCTCTCTGGGTAGTGAGATCCAATGTCTAGCCCTCTCTGGGTAGTGAGATCGGATGTCTAGCCCTCTCTGGGTAGTGAGATCGGATGTCTAGCCCTCTCTGGGTAGTGAGATCGGATGTCTAGCCCTCTCTGGGTAGTGAGATCGGATGTCTAGCCCTCTCTGGTAAGTGAGATCCGATGTCTAGCCCTCTCTGGGTAGTGAGATCCAATGTCTAGCCCTCTCTGGGTAGTGAGATCCGATGTCTAGCCCTCTCTGGGTAGTGAGATCCAATGTCTAGCCCTCTCTGTGTAGTGAGATCCGATGTCTAGCCCTCTCTGGGTAGTGAGATCTGATGTCTAGCCCTCTCTGGTAAGTGAGATCCGATGTCTAGCCCTCTCTGGGTAGTGAGATCCAATGTCTAGCCCTCTC
The DNA here is from genome assembly GCA_032433765.1 of Megaustenia siamemsis. NCBI lineage: Eukaryota > Metazoa > Mollusca > Gastropoda > Stylommatophora > Ariophantidae > Megaustenia > Megaustenia siamemsis. Next base: position 81,325,508 of record JAVIAB010000001.1, on the reverse strand, counting down.
TGGATAGTGAGATCCGATGTCTAGCCCTCTCTGGGTAGTGAGATCCGATGTCTAGCCCTCTCTGGTAAGTGAGATCCGATGTCTAGCCCTCTCTGGGTAGTGAGATCCGATGTCTAGCCCTCTCTGGTAAGTGAGATCCGATGTCTAGCCCTCTCTGGGTAGTGAGATCGATGTCTAGCCCTCTCCGGGTAGTGAGATCCGATGTCTAGCCCTCTCTGGGTAGTGAGATCCGATGACTAGCCCTCTCTGGGTAGTGAGATCCGATGTCTAGCCCCAGTCTATTTAGTCAGTTGACATTTTAATGTTTAACAACTTATGCTATGGATATGGTATAGTCATAGAAAATTTTTATTTAAACTATAGTTAGTTTGTACAATTTGTAATTGTTGCAAGAAATGGCAGGAAAACGTAAATGCAGTTTCAATCAAGATTTACCTTCACAAAAGGAATACCCTTTTCTAAAAAAAAAGTCTCAGACTTCACTGTAAGATGCATTATATATGCATCTGGGTTTTCGATTAACCATAGTGGACGTTGTGATAATAAGAATCACATAAATAGCGGGAAACATAAGAGAGCCGTCGCTACAGCTGCATCAAGCTGGTCGTTATCATTTTTTCGAGCGGAACAGATTGGTGACAAAGAAGAACAATTAGCTGCTACAGAAGGTGCATTTGCTAATCATACAGTGATACACAATCATACAGTGATACACAATCATACAGTGATACACAATCATACAGTGATACACAATCATACAGTGATACACAATCACACAGTGATACACAATCATACATTTAGATCTATGGATTGCACATCACAATTACTTCAGGTTATTTTAGAACCAAAATTTGCTTGTGCACGTACAAAAACAGAAGCCATTATTCGGAATGTGTTCACGCCCCATGTTCAAAACGAGTTGAGATATGATCTAGAAAACTGAACATTTATTTCCATATTGACAGATGCCTCCAACCACAAGGAAATCAAGATTTTTCCTTTGCTTGTCAAATACTTTGATCACAATAAGAAGCTGAAAGTTAAAATATTAGAATTGAAGTCATTGCCAGTAGAAACATCTGATATTGTTAGTAATTTTATTAATGAATGTCTAACGGAAAAAAGGTTTAGAAAGGAAAGTAGTTGCATTATGTGCAGACAACACAAATTCTAATTTTTGAGGCACTGAAAGGAAATGAAAGGAAAGAACAATGTATTCATAAAGCTGAAAGAAAACCTTGGACATGGTTTGATAGGTTTCGGTTGTACATGCCATATTTTCCACAACACTGTTCGAGCAGCTGCAGATGTATTACCTATTGATGTTGAGATGATTATTGCTAACATTTATCTGCACTTGAAATCATACACAATTAGAGTTGAAAGTCTCAAGGAGTTTTGTCAGTTTGTGGACACAGACTTCCAGATGATTTTAGGTTATGTACAGATTAGGTGGCTTGCGCTCTTGCCTGCTGTTGAAAGGGTTCTTCACATGTTCCTGACTTTAAAAACCCCTATTTTCAGTCTCAAGACAGATGCCCAGTCTTTATACAGAAATTATTTGAAAACCCCCTGTCTGAAGCATGGATTATTTTTGTTCACAGTCTGGCATCCTCTTTCCATGAAGCAGTGCAGAAAGTAGAGGGACAGATGGTCACTGTTTTTGAAGTCATTGACGACATCGATGATTTGAGAACGATCTTGGAGTCCAAACTGGAAGATGGTTTCTTGCCATCAAGGGTTAAGCTAATTCTTGACAAGCTGGAAATGGAAGGAGTTCCACAGGATGATGTGAACAAGTTTAAAGCCAGTGTTTCTTCATTCTATGAAACAGCTTTAAGTTATTTGAAGAAACGGGCCGCAAATAATTTTCAAAACCTTAAGGCCCACAGCTGGGTAATGTTGAACAGAACACCAACTTGGGAAGATATTCAGAAATCTTCATCATTAGTGAGTCAAACAGCATCTTCAGTCAACTTTCCAGAAAATGAAATGTATGACGAATATGTTTACATGAAGCAGTTTGTTACTTCTCAGAAAATTAATGAGTGGAGTATTTATAAAACATTACCAGGGCAGCGTTGGATTGAAATGGATTCCCACTTCAAAAACAGGCATGTGCCAATTTCACATATTCTGAAGCTGGCAGAGTTCTTTTTGTGTCTACCGGGAACAAATGCTGCAACGGAAAGATTGTTGTCACTGATGAACAGCTTGTGGACAAATGATAAAACACATCTAAGTGTGGACACAGGCCATGTTGATTACCAAAGTGAACAATGGGCAAACATGTGTTGAATGTTTTAAGATGCTCCAAACAAAGAAAGATCTTTAAAAAAAAAATCCACTCATCAGAAAAGTACAGAAACTCTGCTCCGCCTTCCATTTAAGTGAGTATCACTGATGTTTGTTTGTCTCTTGGTAACGTTTTGTAAGCCAATATTGTTAGGTGTTTTAATTAGTATTAAAATATATGTATTAATCACTTGAAAAAGGACGGAATAAATGTCATTTTATTGGTGGAAAATTTAAGTCAAATTAATCCGTTCCGGATTAGGGTTTCAAAAATATGGTCACCTTATTAGTAGTTCTCTTTTTATTTTTATTTGCTTTGACTTCATCATTTGTTTTCTTTTCTTTCCATACAATTCCTCTTATTCTTCTATAAATGCATATTTCAAAGGTTTCAATTTTCTGTTCTGTTTTCTTGTCTAATGTCCATGTTATGCATCATACAGGAATGTTGAGAAGATATAACATTTTGTTATTCTTAGTTTTAGCCCTTGTCTTATTTGTTGTGATCTTAATATTTTTTTCATGGCATGTTATAGCATGGCAAAGTTATAACAACCGCCATATTGTACAGGCTTACTTTACATATAACTGTTATGTGTGTAAACAGCACGATCTGTTTGCAAAAAAAAAAAAAAATAATAAAAGTCTAAAACAGAGTTATCTTTTTTCATGAAAGGAAAGGAAGCCAGGGTTATAATCTGGGGGGGGGGGGGGTAATTCGTTGGCCTTTGGACAAGAAGGTCCCGGGTTCGATTGCCCAACTCAAGCGGTTGTAAATTATAAACAATTGAATCCGTGGTTCCTTCATGGCCTTACCTTCCCCTGGTATCTTGGTAGTGAGATCCGGTATCTAGCCCTCTGGGTTGTGAGATCCGATGTCTAGCCCTCTTTCTGGGTAGTGAGATCCCATGTCTAGCCCTCACTGGGTAGTGAGATCTAATATCTAGCCCTCTCTGGGTAGTGAGATCCGATGTCTAGCCCTATCGGAAAACGACGACATAACAGGAAGTCCTGTACGCACTCGCGCACGTAAACGAACCCTTGGCAAATAAAGTCGAAAAGAGTAGGCACAAAATGACCGCTATCCGTGCAAAAATTACAAAGATGTAAATCTATTTAAGCCAAAGACGGATGTCTCTGGCCGAAAGGCGCAGATATCGCGACTGTGCCGTAAACTAGCGACACATCGCTGCCACGCCCATATAAAGGGTGAACTCTAAAAAAATCAGAAAAATAATGACACGGTGATACATTTTAATTTCTTCATTCTTCTTCTATTATTTCTTTACTTCCTCATTTGCCTTTCAGCGTCGACTCCTTCATTGAGAAGAATTATTACAGTGGGAATTACAGTTAAGCACTCAAGTAGTGAGTGCACTGTAGATAGAAGATTGTGGAGGGACATGATCACCTAAGCCAACCGGTATGGCACATGATGATGATGGCTCAAGTAGTGAGTGCACTGTAGATAGAAGATTGTGGAGGGACATGATCACCTACGCCAATCGGTATGGCACATGATGATGATGACTCAAGTAGTGAGTGCACTGTAGATAGAAGATTGTGGAGGGACATGATCACCTACGCTGACCGGTATGGCACATGATGATGATGACTCAAGAAGTGCAACACACGGTTTCAAACGCTCATAATTTTTTTCCTTCTTTCTAAGTGGTGATTAAGTTTTACTTGCTTGCTTGCGTTCGCCCGATGACTAAATGATCACACCTCTTCGTCATCCGCCCTTAAAAGGACGTTAAGTGGGCGTGTCTGCGTTGTGTTATGGTTTGCAGTATAACTTTAATATTTGCGCCTTTCGGCCCATCACACCCGACTTCGGTATGCGATTATGCTTTGACTTCTAACTATTTAATATGCGACGTTGTACCGGCTTTTTTTTTTTTGCACCGCTAATATTGGTTCTGTGTAAACAATAAACCATTAACTGTCTTCCTACGCCTGTGTTGACTTTTCGGATAATCACGACTGTTAGTCAAATGAGCTTTCAAATTGGCTCCTCCTTCTTTACCGTCCTGGCCAGGGAAGAAATGGATACGGAGATCTGGGTCAACAAGGGGGATGAATTGAAGTCCTTTCTCGCAGGTGATAAATTAAATTTGAAATGGCCAGCTTGGACCAACGGTCTTTGTTTATTTAATCCAATTTGGCAAACGGATAAAAGACTGATTTGGACCAAGCTGTCAGTGAGTGAGACCAAATCTGCGAGGAGTACAATATTTTGGTGTGACAACACTCTGAAAGTTCTCTTGTTATAAATGTTTATATTTAGTGGAAACTTTTAAGGAATTATAACAAAGTTCTCAGCTGGGGGAGAATATAACAAATAATGAAATTTAACAGAAGAATATTTCAATAGAATCATGAGAAAGCATTTAAAGCCATGACTTTCATTGCAGAAACATGGACATTAGACAAAAAAACAGAACAGAAAACTGAAGCCTTTGAAATGTGGATTTATAGAAGAATATGAAGATTTTCATGGGAAAAAAGAAAACAAAAGACGAAGTCTTAAAATAGCAAAACATAAAAAGAGAACTACTAAACATAATTCAAACAAGACAAATGAGATTTTTGGGGTCATAAAAAGACACATCAGCCTACTGAAAGTAATCTTGGAAGGGAAAATACAAGGTAAAAGAAGCAGAAGCAGACCAATACTAACATGGACGAGCAATATCAAAAGGGTAATTTCCTAGTTTGATCAGATATAGTATTTCAGTTTGGAAGAGTGATGTCCCCTAAAATATGTCTGCCAAAATACAGTGGTTCTACGCATTCTTGGCGTTGGGGTCATTACGCTGGCATGTAATCATTTCGGAGTATCTGTTGATTGGGCGTTGGGTCCAGGGGTTAGGTTTAGCTTTAGTGTTAAATATTTATAAATATATTATAACGCGTGACAAAAACGACGCCACTCGGCCTAATTATGATCTTCTGATCGAAGGGAATTGTGCGGTTGATTACCAATCGCCGTAATTTACTGCCAAATGTTGGAAGATTGTCAAACTCAGAACTGCTTAGCTGGTTTTTAAATATTAGACAAACTAGCCTATATATATAGGCGGATAATTAGTAAGAAGAAGCATAAGAAAGGATAGGGGTTCAGCCAATTATTAATTAACATCTCGATTTGGACGCAGACGCTGACCCGAACGCCACGCTGACCCAAACGCCAGTGTGAGTGACACATGCCAGCGTAATGACCCCAACGCCAAGAATGCGTAGAACCACTGTATTTTGGCAGACATATTTTAGGGGACATCACTCTTCCAAACTGAAATACTTTATCTGATCAAACTAGGAAATTACCATCAAAAGATGTACAAATCAGCCTATGATAATCTGCACCATCAAGGCAAGAGACAGAGGGGAAATGTGCTCCATGGTAGCCAAACTTCGATGCGGAGACTGCACTCAATGATGATGATGAGAAACGTTGGTATACGGGTATTGGTCTTCATATCCGAGGAGTGGCGAGGGCTGTCACATCGCACGAGCTACTTTGCTTCTTCCCATGGTCCCAGGCACGCGAAACAGTTTCTGTTACGTCATGTGGCGATGGCAACAACAGCGTCCCTTCATTTAGTGCAATGCGTGGCCATAGTTCTGAGCGTACCCCATGTCTGGCACACTCTATCATCAGGTTTTCCTTGTTTTGCTTCTCTTTTTCATTTCTCTTCAGTGTCAGCTGCATGAACAGCTTCAGCAGCAGTCAATCCCAGCTCCTTTACGACACCAACTTTCTTCTAGGTATTGTTATTCTCCCTCGTTTACATGGAACTATGCCCTCCATGGCATTCAGGTACACAAAAAAAACGACGCAGAAATCACACGGCTCTCGTGTTGTCTTTGCTTGGTTTTATGTTGTGCTTGATGAAGATGTTTAGACTGGCACAAGCTTGTCTGCTTTTAATACTTTATTATTGTTCTTCACTGGTTCCCCTATCTGGTGTTACAGTGCGTCTTAGGTAAGTGAATGAGTACAATTGGTACTACTGACTGATTCCCGGTAGGTGGCACTACTGACTGATGCACGGTAGCTGGTACTACTGACTGATGTACGGAGGCTGGTACTACTGACTGATGCACGGTAGCTGGTACTACTGACTGATGCACGGTAGCTGGCACTACTGACTGATGCACGGAGGCTGGCACTACTGACTGATGCACAGCAGCTGGCACTACTGACTGGTGCACTGTCAGCCGTGCTATAGCTGACAAATGCACTGTCATCAGTGATATATTTCATATAGAACACCCTAGAATTTATTTTTCTTCTTTTCTTCCTCATTTGCCTTGTCAGAGTCAAGTGGCGATATAATTTGCAATCGTTTGCTCTTCTGTTTGCCACTGCTGCTGTTATGTTTCCTGGTGTTTCTAATATTCCGTCAATCCATCTTTCTAGTGGTCGACCCTTGAGTCTGGTGTTATCGCAACGTCTTTGAAAGCTCGTTTGTTGTGTTTTGGTCTTTCTGCCTCGTGGCCAAACCATTCTATCTGCTGGTTTTTTAAAAATATTTTCTATGGCGGGGATTATTCCTATTTTTTATTCTTTCTCAGTTCTTCATTACTGATCTTATCTCTCAGACAGCATCCTGTCATTCGTCTAACACATTTCATCTCAGTAGAGATTATTTTTCTTATTGAATTTACGTCAAGGGTCCAGGTCTGGCACTGGTAGCACAACGTTGGGATAAATATTGTGTTGTAGAGTATCAGTTTTGCCTTTAGAGTTATTTCCTTGTTGGAAAATAGTGGTGATAGCTGTCCAATAATTTGACAAACTTTGTTGAATCTTGAGTCTATTTCTGCTGTTTATGAATTGTGGTTTGTCACTAGACTTGAAAGGGAACTTGTAAGAGAAACTGTTTGACATAACTGAAACTCTGAAACAGAAAGCAGACTATGAGAAAGTGAGTCATGAATATGGCATGATGGTAGCAGTAGAAGACAGAATGTGTTCGCGAGTGCACGATGCTGGCTTCCATCAATTTTTATACATTTAGAGTCTTGACTTCTGTCTTTTTATAAGTTTATGTTCAGTCCAACATGTCTACTGTGCTTGCGTAAGGTGTCTTTTTATTTGTAAATGAGTTGGTAGGATTATGGACTTGTATGATGTCATCATAGTATTCCATATCTTTCTGCGCTAAGAACATCGTCCGTCGTACTGCTCTGGCAAAACCGTTCATGTTTTCTTGTCTCATTCCCCATCTATAAGTCAAGCAACCTATTACATGGCTGTGAAACATGGAGAAAAATAAAATTGACAATCATGAAGATACATATTTTCATTAATGGATTCTTACGCAAAATAAAAGAATGGAAATGGCAGGAAAAATTCACTAACAGGGAATTATAGAAATGTACCAGTCAAATACCAGTGGATAAAGAGATACAGCGAAGACGATGGCGCTGGATAGGACACACACTACGGAAGCCATCTGAGAGTATTACACAACAGGCCCTTTTTTTGAAATCCCCAGGGTAAAAGACAAAAAGGAAGACCAAGGAATTCTTGGAGAAGACAGATAGAAGCAGAGATGAAGATGATGGGGAAGACATGGAATGATCTTAAAAGAATGACAAGAAACAGAACAACTTGGAAAGTTAAATAAAATGCTCTATGTGGATAATTTTCTTGTGAATTTAATTTAGCTCTCATCATTTTTTGGGGCAGGCCCACTGACCACGAAATCTGCTTGGATTCAGCGCCGGCGAGTGGAGAAGGTGCCGCTTGCGACGACCGTTACAGCGACACAGAAGTGGCCATCATGAGTAGCGCAATTTTTTCTCTTCAGAACTCAAGACGTTTAAAATAACAGCATGAACGATAAAGATGGCCACCTTGCTGATTGCTGTACCGGAGCTGCTGCAGGGAATATCCCGCTTGTACTGGTTCTAGTCTCTTCTACAGTCTTAGGATTTTCCATAAACTGTTTCTCTGTTTTCTTTTTTTTTCTTTCTTCTTCATCTGCGTCTTCTTCTTCTGCTTCTTAAAGTAAAGTAAAGGTAAAGGTAAAGGTAAAGTACGAGACTTGAACCGGCGTCTTAGCACGCGAGTATATACCCATATGTGCTCGGCCGCCTATCCAGAAATGTTCGGATATTTCTGTATAGTGTAGCCTCAAGCATCGAAACTCAGATGCGAAGCGACATTCCTCACCTTCCCAGGATAATATACCCTGGTACCCATTTCTGCCAACGGCTGGGTCGACCGTGGGGGTATTTTTTTTTTCCAACCACGAGTACAACTCACACTGCTCCCAGCGGGAATCGAACACGGGTTGTCCGAACGTCGGTAGACTAGTCGGGTGGTTTTCCCAACTAGGCTACCGAGGCCCCCCTACTCTTCTTATTGCCCCCCCCCCTTCTGCTTCTTATTCGTCGTTACCGTCATCTTCCTCTTCTTCCTCTTCCTCTTCTTCCTCTTCCTAAACAAACTCTCCCAAAATGTGAAAAAAGTGTTTGTCGATCAAAGAGAGGGTCGGGATTTTAGATTCTCAGTCCATGAAAAAAGTGGATAAACATATATACAGCATTATTGTATAGCTCTTGAAAAAAGACATGGACAAGGATAGACATGGACAGACATTTACAATGGTAGGATTTCTTGATTCTTAGAGAAATCGATGAATATAGTCGAATGGTCAATGCCCTTCCACAATCTTCTATCCACAGTGGATCGTATCTGTTCTGTTATTGATTGTTTTCTATGCCATGACACCAAGCTGCTATCTAGCATTTTCTCTCTTTTTGTTGTCCGCGGTCTCTCTTTCCCTGTATGGGATTATCCTGCCAGGTATTTAACCAAGTATTTCAACTTTCCTCTTCTCAAGATGTGCCCGAAAAATTGTGATTGTTTCTTTCTGATGCTTTTTAGGAGCCCCCTTTTTGTGTTGACCTCTTTGAAATATCCTAGTTGGTCTCTATAGCTGTCCAGGGAACAGGGAGCTGTTGGCGAGACGAACTGGCGATGTCTGACAGCGCTAAAAGAGATGCTCGAGTTTGCAGTAACACGACGGAACTCAAACGTTTGATATCCACTTTAGAGACAGCGAGTTAACCAGACAAGACCCCGACAGTGTGAACTAGATTAAGTGCAACTATTAAAACATTGGCTCGCCAGGTGGCGCAGTCAGACAAACATCATATGCCGTCCAGGGATCCCGCCTTTAGACGAAATGTTAATTTTTCTCAGGCGACTCAAAAATGAGCGGGAAGTTGGCAACAAGAAAAAAAACATAGACCAGGCTGAGAGCATTTGACAAGCAAATAATATGGATTGGAAATAAATATTAAACGTCTACAACTATGATTATATGCAGAGATGGGGACTGGTTGGTCTCGAGGCAAGACGCCGGCCTGGAGACAGAGAGGTTGTGGGTTCAATTCCCGGTTGGTTAGGATTTTTATTTATGATTTCTCTCTGCGGCAACCACCCCTGGTCTCAGCAGTGAGGCCCGGCTTGAAACATCAATTACCCATCGACGAAAAAATATGTCAGTACCTCCGAAGTCGGAGTTATCTGCCTGTGCGGCGAGGGACCCCTGTGCACACGGCTGCCAGGGAAAAATGGATTAACACGCAAAATTCAGTTCTGGGACTTCGTCAGTGGTGAAAGCTGGCGATCGAAAAAAAAAATTGCAGAGAAAAGACACCAGATATACAAGGAGGTATAGAAGTAGATGGAAACAAGGGTATAGAAGTAGATGGAAACAAGGGTAGAGAAGTAGATGGAAACAAGGGTATAGAAGTAGATGGAAACAAGGGTATAGAAGTAGATGGAAACAAGGGTATAGAAGTAGATGGAAACAAGGGTATAGAAGTAGATGGAAACAAGGGTATAGAAGTAGATGGAAACTAGGGTATAGAAGTAGATGGAAACAAGGGTATTGAAGTAGATGGAAACAAGGGTATTGAAGTAGATGGAAACAAGGGTATTAAAGTAGATGGAAACAAGGGTAGAACTCTACGAGTAAGGAACTCATTTTTAATATTTACATCAATTGACAACAGTCAGACTGAAAGGGAACCAACGATCAATGGGTTGTAAGGTTAGAGTGCCAACCACTAAACTGATGTGAGCATAAAATAAATTCTATATCTACAGAATCGAACTCATACTCCGCGACACAGCGCCTTGCCATGAGAAACAAACTCTAGAGCACACATCCAACTAAGTCTTTCACACACTCTATGTACTCATGACGATAGCATAGGGTTACAAACGCAACTCGGGAATAAATTGTGTATCTGTATTTTCCTATTAAGACAAGTATCTCCGGGATAGGGTAGGGCTGAATACTTGCGCTGTAGACAATCCGTATGTTCTAGCGTTTTTTTCTTGTGGCAAGGCGCTGTGTCCCGGAGTACGGGTTCGATCCTGCTTCGGGCTGTCTATTGTTCTTTGTTTTGTTTTTTTTCTGTTGTTTATTTAAAAAATAAAAAAAAATAAAAAAAAAAAAAAGTAAAGGGCCCCGCCCCGTCCCGCCAAGTGGCGCGTATGGAATATGGTGTTAGTGATCATAAATTTGACAGACCTTCAGCACATGATTTTTGGAGTAATGTGGTCGGTATTACGCCCGTGCCGCTTTACTTTCCCAGAAAAAAGCCGGTACCCATGTACGGCTGGGTGAACCCGGAAGCCGTCGGTTGGGATCGAACCCTACCCCTTGTCCTTTGTAGTCCAGTTCACTAACCACTGAGCTATCGCGGCTCCCTCTTTTGTTTATTATTTGTGATTTTTTTTATTCCAAGTGCTGTAAACATACAAAACCCTTCCCCTGAAATGATTTATTGATCGCTTTTTAAGTTTCTATCCACAGTAATATTTGAAATATTATTATTTGAGTTATTGAGTTATTTGCGGGTCATCATCATTGCACCTCAAACATGTCCATAGGTGCTCAAATCCCCTCCTTAGCAAATTATTATTATTTGTCTCCTGTGAATCTAAAACTTGATACACCATTGCAGATATGCTTTGTGACTAACGCTACCCCCGTGCCGTCCATGAAATGGTAAAATATTTGAACCGTAGAAAATAACTATCATAAAGCCTTTCTACTGTGCTTACTCCGCCCAAATTAATCTGAGGGTCGGAAGGGAGTCTTTAAGCTCATCTGAAGGTTCAGACAGATCCTGTCAGATTTGATTAACGAGCAAGATGGATATCTGGCTGAAATCACCACCCTCGCAGTTACAGAATTGTTACAGACTTGTCCTAAGTTTCCTCAAACAATAGCTCAACAGCCTTTTACCTGTCGTAGCGGTCGGGTTGGTCACTGCCAGACAATAACACTGATTAGGGGTTGCTTCTTCCTCCGGTCTCCCAGCATCCTCTTGTCGCGATCTTTCATTTCCTTCACCGGGAAGGGACGGACTGTCCCTTTCAGGGCTAATTGTTACCGGACGTGTTAGCGGTTCTTCCGAGCGGTCGTCGAGGGTTGTCAGTGGTTCGACGAGTGCTGCAGTGCGTCAAATTTGATGTATCTAGTGATGATAGTTGTTGGAGATTAACGATAACTAGATTTGCTGTATCTAGTCATGATAGTTGTTGGAGATTAACGAGAACTAGATTTGATGTATCTACTAGTCATGATAGTTGTTGGAGATTAACGAGAACTAGATTTGATGTATCTACTAGTCATGATATTGCTGGAGATTAGCGAGAACTAGATTTGATGTATCTAGTCATGACAGTTGCTGGAGATTAACGAGAACTAGATTTGATGTTTCGAGTCATGATAGTTGTTGGAGATTAACGAGAACTAGATTTGATGTTTCTAGTTATGATAGTTGTTGGAGATTAACGAGAACTAGATTTGATGTATCTAGTCATGATAGTTGTTGGAGACGAGCTAGAATTAATTAACTTACAAGACACACTGTAATAACATCAACTGTATTTGTTCTGCAGACAAAAATGGATACCAAAAGAATGAAAAACAAACCAAACGAGCGATATCCTGAAATAAATTAGCAATATAACACCACAGTTATCACCTGAAACATCTGGGAGTAATCGCTAAGATCGATAACACATGAATACAAGCAATAATGGAAACACTTGGAAATGTGTCAGCAAAAGAGACGGACCATAAGGAAAACAGGAAGCCGCGATAGCTCAGTGGTTAGTGAACTGGATTAAAAGGGGCATGAGGTAGGGTTCGATCCCAACTGGTGGCTTCAGGGTTCACCCAGCCTTAAATGGGTACCGGATTTTCTTTCTGGGAAAGTAAAGCAGCACAGGCGTAATACCAACCCCATTACCCCAAAAATCATGTGATGAAGGTCTGTCAAATTTATGGTCACTAACACCATATTCCATATACGCCACTTGGCGTGACGGGGGCTCTTTACTTTTTTTTTTTACTACCAAGAATCGAACCTGCATCCAACTGAATGTGCAACGACTCGATTTAAACCTCTCGGCCACCAACCCACGCTGTCGGTATGGACGCTAGCAAAACACTTCATGGGAGGTGAGGACATAAACACTCACACAGAATCACAAGCATGTCTTTGAGGTGCTACACCAAAATAAGATGGGAGAGAGAAAACACTGAGGGTAGATTGATAGCACAGCATACATATAGAACAACATTCCATAACCAATAACATATAGAACAACATTCCATAACCAATAACCAATAACATATAGAACAACATTCCATAACCAATAACCAATAACATATAGAACAACATTCCATAACCAATAACCAATAACATATAGAACAACATTCCATAACCAATAACCAATAACATATAGAACAACAAAGTGAAGGACGGTGCACACTGAACACGGCTGTTTATTTTCATATCAAAATGACATTTTTATTCTATCATGGAGATTTCGCACCGTTTATGGGCGACCATGAGTCTAGTACACTCCATTCATTCCCACATTTGTTATTTTTTGAGTTACACGAATTTGTTGACAGCCGACATACATAAAACATAACATTTCTAAGTTTAAATTAAAAAAGTAAAAAAACGTATACTTGTATTTTCAATATCATCATGTGACCTACCGGCTGGCGTAGGCGATCATGTCCGTCCACAATTTTCTATCCACAGTGCATCGTATCAGTTTTGTTGTTGACTGTTATCCATGCCATGATGTCAAGGTATCTAGTATTGTGTCGCTTTGTCGTCCGCGATATCTCTTTCCCTGCATTTTGCCAGTTGTAAACAAGTATTCCAACTTTCCTCTATTCATGATGTGCCCGGTCGATTGTTTCTTTCTGATGTTATTTTTTAAGAGCCCCCTTCTTGTGTTAGCCTTTTTGAGAATTTCCTCGTTGATTTTTTTAGCTGTCCAGGGAACTCTCAACATTCTTCTGAGAAATCCCATCTCTGTATTGTTTAATCGTCTGTTCATTTGTTTGCTACTGTCCATGATTAAGTTCCACAGGTCAGAACTGGTTCTATAATGCACCGATGAACTCTCTTTCCTACTTCTGTAGACTTGTTACATAACACGTTTTTATTATTTTGAAATGCTAATTTGGCCTGAGCTATTCTGCTTGTCATCTCCGTGATACATCTTCCAACCGAATAAAGTTGAGTAAAGTAGAATAAAGTTGAATAAAGTAAAATAAAGTAGAATAAAGTTGAATGAAGTAAAATAAAGTAGAATAAAGTTGAATAAAGTAAAATAAAGTAGAATAAAGTTGAATAAAGAAGAATAAAGTAGAATATAGTTGAATAAAGAAGAATAAAGTTGATTAAAGTAGAATAAAGTTGAATAAAGTAAAATAAGTTGCATAAAGTTGAATAAAGAAGAATAAAGTAGAATAAAGTTGAATAAAGTAGAATAAGTTGCATAAAATTGAATAAAGAAGAATAAAATAGAATAAAGTTGAATAAAGTTGCATAAAGTTGAATAAAGAAGAATAAAGTAAAATAATAAAGTAGAATAAAATTGCATAAAGTAGAATAAAATAGAATAAAGAAGAATAAAATATAATAAAGTTGAATAAAGAAGAATACCGTTTTAAAAAGTAAAATAAAGTAGAATAAAGTTGAATAAAGAAGAATAAAGTAGAATAAAGAAAAATAACGTTGAATAAAGTTGCATAAAGTAGAATAAAGTTGTATAAAGTAGAATAAAGATGAATAAAGTAGAATATAGTAGAATATAGTATAATAAAGAAGGATAAAGTTGTGTAAAGTAGAACAAATTTTAATAAAGATGAATAAAGTAGAATAAAGATGAATAAAGTAGAATACGGATGAATAAAGTAGAATAAAGTTAAATAAAGTAAAATAAAGTTGAATAAAGAAGAATAAAGTTGTATGAAGTAGAACAAAGTAGAATAAAGATGAATAAAGTAGAATAAAGTTGAATAAAGTAGAGTAAAGTTGAATAAAGAAGAATAATGTTATATAAAGTTGAATAAAGAAGAGTAAAGTTGTGTAAAGTAGAATAAAGTAGAACAAAGATGAATAAAGTAGAATAACGTAGAATAAAGTTGAATAAAGTAGGATAACGTTGAATAAAGTAGAATAGCGTAGAATAAAATTGAATAACTACCAAATTAAAGATTGACAATTGCGAGAGTTTTCAGGAATGCGATGTTCAATTATGAACTATATGTGCTCTACAATTACAGCTTCTTCAAATCACTTTGAAAGTGTAATAGAAGAAACATGAGAAATATTATGTCAAGACACAAGTCGGCACATCAACTAACGTATCAGTGACAAACTGCTGTAAGAACCCCATTCCTGGTTGTTATTAGCCGAGGGTGGAGATGTCCCCTCAACCAGAGCTCAGACACTCGTATCTCTGATTCAATCGCAGGGGCCGGAAGTGCCCATCCACTAAGGGAGATTAATTAGGGTCAAGATTACTAGGAGTGATGCGCTCTTAGCGGGAGTTTCTCGGAACGTGACCTCCCCAAGGACACATGGAACATCCGCTGGTTGGAGCCCTGTCATTTCTTCCACATTAATCTCACTTCATTATTTGTTGTTCCAGCCCTTTATTCTGTCGCTCTGTCACTCTTTTCCTTCTCTCTTTGTGCTTCTCCGTTCACAGTTCTCACTCGTCACCCTCTCGGGGTCGTCCCGACAAAAGACTCTCGCTACACGCTGTGACAGAGACAAGACTCGCCAGTCCTCGTGTAGTGCAGAATCTGAGTGTTGAGAGTAAACGATTTCACGTGACACATCTTAATGTCTTAGTGAAGTATTAAACTCTACGGATCTACGTCATAATTTTTGGAGGTGATGGGACCAGTGCTTTCCCTAAATGATATTTACCATCCCCATCTCATTGAGTCAAGTACCTGTTTTTTTTCATTTGGAATAACTAGAGACCATCGTCGAACTCATCATCAACATGAAGTACCGGGCCTGCTGGCGTAGGTGATCATGTCTCTCCACAACTTTCGATCTCGACAGTTATTTATCATTTCTGTTGTTGACTTTCTGCCAAACCATTCTCTTAAGCTGTCTGGTAATTTTTCTCTTTGCTTCCCTCTATCTCTTCGTCCCTCAATTTTCCCAGTTGTTACAATATATTCCAGTTGTTCTCTTCTCATTACATGGCCAAAAAAAAATTGATGACTGTTTCTTCCTAATATTGGAAATTAGCTCTCTTTTTGCTTTGGCCTCTGTCAGAACATCTTCATTACTCTTCTTAGCTGTCCATGGTATTCTCAACATTCCTCTGTAAAACCACATTTCTACAGACTCCAGTGATTTTCTTGTCTGTTGTCCTATTGTCCATGATTCACATCCATATGTTAAGACTGGTTCTACATAACAATTAAGAACTATTTTTCTTGTTTCTATTGTCCAAAATGGATTGCATCATCGAACTCAAATTAACTTGAGTCAGTAACCGCTGCCATCCCGCTATTGACATCCCCTACAACATTTGTAAACAGCCAGCCCTTTTACATTCTATTAAACTATGTGGAGTTCTTTCACTCGCTAATTTATTTACGATGTTTCATCCGCCTCCTAAAGGATTTGAAACTTGAATTTCATCTTCTTCTTTCCTTCCTCATTTGTCTTTCAGCGTTGAGAGGGGCTATAATTTGCGGTCTTTTCCTCGTCTTTTGGCCTCTCCTACTTTTAAGTTTCCTAGTGCTTCTAATATTCCATCAAACAATCTTTTTCGTGGTCGGCCCTTGAGTCTGGTGTTCTCGCAACGTTTATTGAAAGCTCGTTATGTTGTGTTTTGATCTGTCTGCCTTATCACGCAGTCAAACCATTTTCTTTGTTGTTCCTTTATGTACTCTGTGGCTGGAATTATTCATGGATTTTTTTTCTCATCATTATTTCTTATCTTATCTCAGGATGTTTCTTGCTTTTGTCTAACACATTTCTTCTCGGTAGTGGTAATGTTTCTTTCTGTTCTTGCATCTGGGGTCTAGTTCTAGCATTGGTAGCACAACGTTGGGATACAGATTTAACTGCGGAGTGGTCGTTTTGCCTCCAGAGTTATTTCCTTGTTGGAGAATAGTCGTGATAGCTGTCCAATGATTTGACAAGCTTTGTTGAATCTTATTCTGTTTCCGCTGCTTGTGAATTGTCGTTTGTCACAAGACTTCCAGGATATTTTAATTCCTTCACTGGGTGTCCGGTTAGCGCAATCGATAGGCGGTTGGTTTACCACGGCAACAGCCGGGGTTCGTACCCTGGCGAGGACACCTGGGTTTTACTAATTCCCTAAAAATTAGTACCTCTGAAGTCGGAGTAAATCTGCCTGCATGGCGAGGAGCATCCTGTAATGGGATAAAACAGACTTTACACGCAAAATTCAGTCCCACAAAATTGAGTGGGTGGGACTTCGTCAGAGGTCAAAGCTGACGAAAGCGAACGAACGAACGATTCCTTCACTTGTTTTATATTTGTCATAATTATCGCCTTCATTTGATTATTATCGACTTTATCGGACGCTGTATTCAACCGTTCCAGATAAAGTTCTAACAGATACTTTTAAGTGTAAGGCTAACACCAAACCTCAACGCTACCCCAAGTAAACGTAAATAGTTATAGCAAAATGTAAACACCATTTTACAGTCAGAGAACAAGACGCTAAACCGCTAGAAAGTGTTTAATTCCGTGGTTGTGTGAGCTGTGTCTTGTTGTTAGCAAGAAGTGTGTTGGAGATGCCAGACTTGGATAAGAGGCACAAGCGGTAATCACATCATACATCGTGTGAAATAGATAAATACAACGAAATAAAGAAAGTAAGAAAGATAGAGAAAAGGAAACAAAGAAACAAAGAAAGAGAAAAAGAAAGAAACAAATGAATGAAAAAAAACAAAGAAAGAAACAAGGAAATACAAAACAAAGAAGCAAAGAAATAAAGGAAAATAGAGAAAAAGAAAGAGAAAAATAAACAGAGAAACAAAGAAGGAAACAAAGAAGGAAAGAGAAAAAGAAACAAATAAACAAAGAAGGAACAAAGAAAGACAGAGAAAAAGAAACAGAGAAACAAAGAAGGAAACAAAGAAAGAGAGGAAGAAAGAAAGATAAAAAGAAAGACAAAAAATAAGAAACAAAGAAGCAAACAAAAAAAAGAATTAAAAAAGAAACAAAGAAAGAAACAGAGAAAGAAACAAAGAAAGAATGAAAGAGAAAAATTAAGAAAAAAAATAAATAAATAAACACAGAAAGAAACAAAAAAAAAGAGAAGTTGAAAAAGAAACAAACAAGCAACGAAATAAATAAAGAGAGCGAAAGAAAGAAAGAAAATAAAAGTATTGGAGATGCTGTCAACGCCAGACATGGACAACTAGCAGGCACAAGTGGTAACCACATCATACATCATGGGAAATAGATACATGCAGGGAAAAAGAGAGAAAGAACGAATATCTTTAACTTGGAAAGCGCATATACGAATACTGTGCTAACACCTAAATTTGTCTAATGTTAAGCAGATTTTTGCGGTAATATTACCAGAACGGCAAGGAATGCGTTCGGGTAAACTTTTCTAGATTTATTGTCAGTTTTTTAATTTTTTTAAAATACATTTCTTCTTCTGAGCTTTCATCGGTTCACAGGCGTGAGTGTTCTGTGTCGTTAGTTTCAGGACTATCAGTGATCTCCGTGCCAGATTTGCCCGGGTTGTGACCATTTTGACTTACTCTTTTCAACTTTTAACGTGCGCGAGTGCACACGGGGTCTGATGTTTTTCGCCGTTATCTCAGACGTCTAGACATCGGATCTCACCACCCAGAGACGTCTAGACATCGAATCTCACCACCTAGAGACGTCTAGACATCGGATCTCACTACCCAGAGACGTCTAGACATCGGATCTCACCACCCAGAGACGTCTAGACATCGGATCTCACCACCCAGAGAATCTAGACATCGAATCTCACCACCCAGAGACGTCTAGACATCGGATCTCACCACCCAGAGACGTCTAGACATAGGATCTCACCACCCAGAGAATCTAGACATCGATTCTCGCCACCCAGAGACGTCTAGACATCGAATCTCACCACCCAGAGACGTCTAGACATAGGATCTCACCATCCAGAGACGTCTAGACATCGAATCTCACCCCTCAGAGACGTCTAGACATTGGATCTCACCACCCAGAGACGTCTAGACATCGGATCTCACCACCCAGAGACGTCTAGACGTCGGATCTCACCACCCAGAGACGTCTAGACATTGGATCTCACCAGCCAGAGACGTCTAGACATCGGATCTCACCACCCAGAGACGTCTAGACGTCGGATCTCACCACCCAGAGACGTCTAGACATCGGATCTTAAAAGTGCCTCATTTAACTTGTAAAATTTAGCAACTGTTTCCTCTAGACTGTCTGCTGTTGGTGCATACACTTGTATAAGATTTACATCTATTGGCTTTCCATTCAATTTCACTAAAAGACTCCATCA
Organism: Megaustenia siamemsis; assembly: GCA_032433765.1. Lineage (NCBI taxonomy): Eukaryota > Metazoa > Mollusca > Gastropoda > Stylommatophora > Ariophantidae > Megaustenia > Megaustenia siamemsis. The sequence continues at coordinate 81,306,313 of JAVIAB010000001.1, read as the reverse complement.
GATATTGGGTAAAAGCCTTTCACTGTTCTTGCTCTTTCTGCATCCAAGATGATACCTACTCCTCTTTGGTGTTCAGTACCTCCAGAATAGTTTATTTTATGTTCATAAGAATATATCTCCCCTGATCCAGTGCATCTCATTTCGCAAAGTCCCAGTAAATGTAAACCCATTCTTTTCATTTCTTGTATGATGTTTTCTAGTTTACCCTTCTGCCTGAGTGTTCTCACATTCCAAGCACCTATCTTTAGAGTCTGTGTTATCTTTATTTTGCTTACAGTAGCTTAGCACAGACATATAATATAGCATAGCATAACATTTCATAAATTAGCATAGAATAGCATAACATAGCATAACATAGCATAACATAGCATAACATATAATAATGTATCATAATATAGCATAGCATAGCATTTCATTATATAGTATAGCATAACATATCATAATACAACATCCCACAGCATAACATGTCATAATATATCACAGCTTGGCGTGACATATGACAGCACAACATAATATAGCTTTGTATAACATACAATATAACATAGCATAACATATTGTAACATACTGTAACATATCGTAACATATCATAGCATAGACATAGCATAGCATGGCATGTGTAGTAGTGAGAATCGTGAAGAAAGTTGCTTATGAAGTAATGAAAATCGTGAAGAAAGTTGTTTGTGAGGTAATGAAAATTGTGAAGAAAGTTGTTTGTGAAGTAATGAAAATTGTGAAGAGAGTTGTTTGTGAAGTAATGAAAATTGTGAAGAGAGTTGTTTGTGAAGTAATGAAAATCGTGAAGAAAGTTGTTTGTGAGGTAATGAAAATTGTGAAGAAAGTTGTTTGTGAAGTAATGAAAATTGTGAAGAGAGTTGTTTGTGAAGTAATGAAAATCGTGAAGAAAGTTGTTTGTGAAGTAATGAAAATTGTGAAGAAAGTTGTTTGTGAAGTAATGAAAATCGTGAAGAAAGTTGTTTGTGAGGTAATGAAAATTGTGAAGAGAGTTGTTTGTGAAGTAATGATAATTATGAAGAAAGTTGCTTATGAAGTAATGAAAATCGTGAAGAAAGTTGTTTGTGAACTAATGAAAATCGTGAAGAAAGTTGTTTGTGAAGTAAAGAAAATTGTGAAGAAAGTTGTTTGTGAAGTAATGAAAATTGTGAAGAGAGTTGCTATTGAGGTAATGAAAATTGCGAAGAAAGTTGTTAGTGAAGTAATGAAAATTGTGAAGAAAGTTGTTACTGAAGTAATGAAAATTGTGAAGAAAGTTGTTTGTGAAATAATAAAAATTGTGAAGAAAATTGTTAGTGAAGTAATGAAAATTGGGAAGAAAGTTGTTAATGAAGTAATGAAAATTGTGAAGAAAGTTGTTTGTGAAGTAATGAAAATTGTGAAGAAAGTTGTTTGTGAAGTAATAAAAATCGTGAAGAAAGTAGTTTGTGAAGTAATGAAAATTGTGAAGAAAGTTGTTTGTGAAGTAGTGAGAATCTTGTAGAAAGTTGCTTTTGAGGTAATGAATATTGTGAAGAAAGTTGTTTGTGATGTAATGGAAATGGTGAAGAAAGTTGTTTGTGATGTAATGGAAATTGTGAAGAAAACTGTATGTGGATTATGTAGCATTGTGAAAGATGTTTGTGAATTACGGAGAATTTGGAAAAACCATTAGCTGGTGGCATTTGGAAAACATATCGCATTGGATGGATGCAACAGTCGTTTAAGTTCTATCATTTAATAGTTTCTGACCCGTCTTATGTTAATTGCAGGAGAGAACCGCTGTGGCTAGAACATGTCACAGCCAGATGTCGCTGAGTATCGGCAGTTAATGTTTGGCTTGATGCGCCACCTGGTGGTAATGTAAACACTGACAAACGTCAAACTATTCTCGCTACTTGGATCTTGTCTGGCAAAAATGTATGTTTAAATACTTACTGTACTCCTTCTCTCTCTCTCTCTCTCTCTCTTTCTCTCCCCCTCTCTCTCTCATTCACTTGCTCTATCTCTCTCTCTCTTTATTTTTCTCTATATCTCTTTCTCTCCCTCTCTTTCTTTCTCCCCTTCTCCTTCTCTATATCATTCTCTCTCTTTCTCTCTCGTTATTCCTCTGTCTCCTCTCGCTTCCTGCTCTCTCTGTCTCTTATTTCTCTCTATCTCTCTTTCTCTCCCTCTCTTTCGTTCTCTCCCTCTCTTTCTTTCTCCCCTTCTCCTTCTCTATATCATTCTCTCTCTTTCTCTCTCGTTATTCCTCTGTCTCCTCTCGCTTCCTGCTCTCTCTGTCTCTTATTTCTCTCTATCTCTCTTTCTCTCCCTCTCTTTCTTTCTCCCCTTCTCTTTCTCTATATCATTCTCTCTCTTTATTCCTCTCTCTTTATTCCTCTCTCTTTATTCCTCTCTCTTTATTCCTCTTTATTCCTCATTATTCCTCTCTCTCCTCTCGCTTCCTGCTCTCTCTGTCTCTTATTTCTCTCTATCTCTCTTTCTCTCACTCTCTTTAGTTCTCTCCCTCTCTTTCTTTCTCCTCTTCACTTTCTCTATATCATTCTCTCTCTTTATTCCTCTCTCTTCTCTCGCTTCCTGCTCTCTCTCTCTCTCTCTTGCTCTCTCTCTATTATAAGGGTTTCATCAATTGTGCCCATCTCCTTTAATAGTGAAATCAACATAGAAAAGACAAAATTCATGCAAAATCAAATTCGCACAGAAGAAAAAAATATACCTTGAAGGAAAAGCAGTGGAAGAAGTAGACCACTTTGTATATCTTGGAAGCAGCGTAGACCAAAAAGAAGACACAACGAAAAAAATTAAAATCAGAATAGCAATGGCATCAATGACTTACAGAAACCGTGTTAAAATATGGAAATCAAAATTTCTAAGCACAAAAACAAAGCTCAGAATTGTCAAATCAAATATATTGTCCGCGCTTAACAATGAATGTGAGAGCTGGAAAACAACGAAATAAATAGAAAATAAATTTGATGGATTGAAAACAAGTGCCTCAGGAAAATACTTCGTATACCTTGTAATAAGTTCAAGTAAAAAGTAAGTAAAGTACCCCCGTCACACCAAGTGGCGTATAGGGAAATATGGTGTTAGTGACCCTATATTTTACAGACCTTCAGCACATGATTTTTGGAGTAATGTGGTCGGTATTACGCCCGTGCCGCTTTACTTTCCCAGAAAAATATCCGGTACCCATTTGAGACTGGGTGAACCCGGAAGTCGTCGATTGGGATCGAACCCTACCCCTTGTCCTTTGTAGTCCAGTTCACTAACCACTGAGCCATCGCGGCTCCCTCTTTTGTTTATTATTTGTGATTTTTTTTATTCCAAGTGCTGTAAACATACAAAACCC